>JACEIK010003521.1:63017-75084 GCA_018107945.1 Datura stramonium | reverse complement strand
ATTATTATTATTATTTTAAAAAAAAAAGCGAATTCAAAGGTCAATTTTAATATCCAAAAGTTTAAACACTCTAATCTTGCAATTAAATAGGCACAAGCTCTGAATAACTTTTTTAAGTGATGAATAGTGCAGTTAAAAGCGTGAGCTTTTCATGAATGCTATGATAATAATTATAAAAAAAAAAGAGTAATGAACACATATATTTGTGACAATTATAGAATGAGAAAGCTATATTTTCACACGACGACGTTTCGACTATCAATATCGACTTAGCATGTGGAAGAGTTGTTGGAGACCAAACACCTAATATATTCCTTCTTTCTGATTTTTGTGTTTTACATTAAAACTTGCCGGAATATTGGGGTCCTTAAAACAGGGCCTAATCCAGGGTTAACGTTGGATTGGTAAACAAACCTCTTTTGCTTTCAAGTGTTCTCCCTTCCTCTTTTCTCTTTACACTATTTCCTACAAGAAGACAATAGTAATGAACTTTTATGACATGATCAATTAAGATATAATTCATTTGTATTTGGTATGAAGAATAAAGTATAATTAATTTCGAAGTTAACTTTGAAATTAATGTGTTATTTTTATCTCACATTGAGTGAGACCTTAGGGGTAACTCTAACGGGAGATCATGTTTCTCGATATCAATTAATATAATCATTTGTATTTGGTATGAAGAATAAAGTATAATTAATTTCGAAGTTAACTTGAAATTAATGTTATTTTTATCTCACATTGAGTGAGACCTTAGGGGTAACTCTAACGGGAGATCATGTTTCGATAATCACCTTTTAATTCTTTTATTTTGGGTGGGTGTGTGTGGAGAATAGATTAATACATGCTTTTGTCGTTCAAATGACAACAAGGTCCCATGGTCTAGTGGTCAGGACATTGGACTCTGAATCCAGTAACCCGAGTTCAAATCTCGGTGGGACCTTTCTTTTCTTATTTTATTTTTGAAACACAAATCTGGAAGAAGAACAACATATCTTCTTAATATCTCGCAACCTTTTATAAATTTCTTTTTCAAATCCGTAAGAAAATATCTATGCAGACCTTATTCTAAACCAGCATAAAATGTATTTTGATCAATAATAACTCCTACTAGTTTTTAGTTCGTTATCTCGTATTGTGTTTAACTGGTTATTCTCTCTATAGACACACAACAATTATGGTATCCAGAGATGTTTTGCAATCTACTCCCTCTTTTCGCTGCTCATATTGAAACTTATTTACTTTGATTAGGACTTCAAAATCCATTCCATCTCCTTGTCCTTTTGGTGTAATTGAAACTTCAACTTCTACTATAATCCAGTACGATGAAGTTGTGAAAGCTAGTCAAATTGATCTTCAATAAGCGAAAAGCGTCGAAATAAATGATGAATACTGGAAGATCATCTAGCTCAACCAAAAGGATCGATAAGTAGCACAAACCCAACCAAAAAAGATGAGAAAAGAAAAGGATCTGTCAACCATCAAGTTTTAATCCAAAATCACAAGGCATATAATAGCGCAGTTACTGTTTGACAGAGCATGCACATCATATTGTAAAACCAATCACTTTACCTCTTAATTCATCTATCTCTCGACTACTGTTCCGTGTACAAGGAAATTCTCTCTCAGAATCTCTTCTATTGTACAAGCAAAAATGTTCTCTGTACATTAGGTCTACATCATTGACACTAAAAAAGCTGGCTTTCTCTACTGTTGCAAATTGGAAACAAAAATACATATTGTACAAACACTGGTAAGACTCGAAGTTCTCAAGTTAAACCGTCTAGACGAAGCTCATCAAGCTTTTAACGAGAAAGGACGATCAATCCAATTGTAAAGAAGGGTCAGAAGGATGACCAAAGGCTTCAGGCTGGTATGCAGAAAGAAGAACTCAAAGCTGGAGGGAAGACGCAGACCAAATGTGGACTAGGAGGATTGCAACAAATATTGGCCTTGTCAACATTTGGCAACCCCAACTGAGGAGGACGAACATATCCAGCGACCAGCGGCAAGCATAATACTGAAATAGTTAGTCTCGATCCTGTCACAGTACAAAACAAGCATGAGTACCGGCAGAGGACACATAAGTGTATAGAAGCACTTGTAATACAAGTTGAAAGCCAAACAATGAAAACAATAACTTGAAGAAACCTTGTTTTGTAGAGAGTAAGACATGTCCCCTTTTCCTCCCAGCAATCATCCAGTGATCTGAATTTGCATGGACCTCGTATAGAACATCATCCTTGCAAGAGCCAAAAAAAAAAAAAGAGGTGCTTGTTATCTAAAGGAAGTTTTTGGTCCCATTTTGATATATATGGTATAACAAGTTGGTTTACATGATGTGAGAAACTTATAAGAATAAGTAGATCAAAAAGATATACATGTGCATCAGTAGCCAGGGCTTGATTTTGAATTTTACATCACTTTCTATATTTCAAAAGTTTGGTAGAAAATAATAAGCTTCCTCGCGAGTCTAAAGTAGATGTCGAGAAACTCGAGGGAATTATCCAGTTAAAATAGCTTTGCGCTATTGAAAGGTTGAGCAACTCATATGGACAGATAGGGTTGATCAACTTTGTTATTAAAATTGCCAATTTGCCAAAGAGGATTGCCGATCATCAGTACTTACATTGTTTTCAGAAGCTGCATACTCCTCCAAACTCTTTAACCTTTCAACTCTCCATCTCATGCTAACAAGCTGTCCTACTTGAAGATCAGTTGAAGAAAGAGGCAGAAAACCGACTGCAAAGCAAGGGTCAAGCACGGGTCTCTGTAGACGAAGAGAGCTCTTGAAAATCAGATTCTGAGTCGATCCATCACGTCCACTAGGTTCCTCAACATTGGGGTCATGAGCACCAGCAGCTCTATTTCCCAAAATACCAAATCTAATATTTAAAATGCTCTCAGGACACTGGATCTCAGCTTCTTCTAAGCAAACCACACAAAAAAAAGGCAAGAGTGAAAACTAGTGTCATGAAATATCATTCGGTGCTTCTTAGAATAGTTAGATGTGTTTCAAGAATTCGAAAAGAATACATAGCATGCATTTTCCTCTTCCATATAATTCAAATTAATCCCTATCAACTGTCCACAAAGGATATCCTTAGGAGACTCCAGTAGATATTTCATATTTCCTCTTCTTTTCTACTTTTGCTCGAGGGCTTATCAGAAGCATGCAGGAAAAAATGTTGTCCAGGATTTCCCCAGTGTTGCAGAAAGTGTAGTGGATAATATGCCATAATAGGGCTCCCTACTATCAGTGCCAGTACATAAAGGAGGACAAAAATTAATGACTGTTGAGTATGTGACTAAGAGGGAAAATAACAGAACATACCTTTTATTGGTGCACTCGCCAGGCATACACTGAAGAGAATTCCAGCTCTAGATTTCGGAGAGATCACTAGAGGGAAGAAGCAAGAGATTGGTTTTTTATCGCCATTTCTAGTGTGAGCAAAGCCTTCTTGAAGATCAAGCCAAGAGTCATAGATGGTCAATGTAGCTTGGACTTGTGATTGTAGTATCACCTAGACAAAAGCAGGAAACAATAACCATGAGAGAGTTTTCTTCTCTATTTCTATTACATAATCCAGATATCCAAAATACTTATAAAGAGCCACTGTTCAACAGAAAAGATGACTGTTCTAGCCTGTAATTGACACCCCCCTACCCTCCCCAAAACCCCACCAAACAAAAGAGGCAGAAAAGATTACCTGCAAAAGCAACTTGCCATCAGCGCTTTTGTCTGTAACTCGTGTACTTACAGAGAAGGGGTCAGTGAAGTGCACAGCAATTGTCCTACAAAGAAAGTTAGATTCCAGATTAGTCTTACTAACAAGAATATGCATAAAAAAGATTCAAAAAGTTAGAAGTACGAAATGAAAAAGTGAGGAAGGTTAACCTTTCAAATATTTGGTTTCGCGACACCCCAAATTCAAGTTTCAAAGCTATTGTTCTTAATCCCTCCACTAGGTTCTGTCTCTGGGGAACAACTTCACCTGAGAGGTAAAGCAGGAGTTTAGGCAGTGGAAAAAACAGATTTATGGAGCTGTGACTATGCTGTTTGAACCCACTAGTTTATTAATCATCACCTGCAGGAGCACCTTTAGGAAGTTCATCACTGGTAGCACACACAGGAATCCACAAAACAGAAGTTATGTTGCCTGCCCAATCAGGCAGCTCAATAATTCCATCGTGAAGATACATCTGCTTTACTTCGGGAGTAGCTGCAGAACTGTCGTCATCTTTAGAACCTTCAGAATGGTCTGACTCATCTGTGTGCCCATTCACGTGCCTCTCAATTTCAATCTTATGTGATTTTTCAATAGTCAACCCAGGACCAGTGTCTATGTGTAGAATTGCACCCTTAAGAGAGTAACTAATTGGCTTCACAATTATTCCAACCCACTGAGATTCATTCATCAATAAAGCCGATGAAACAGCAGCAGTAAGATCAACCAGAGACCTCGGCTTGAACACCTTTTCAAAAGATTTCAAGAAATATAGGACTTTCAGATAATCATTCTGTATAATAAATTGCAGATCATTCGCATAAAAAAGAATCACTAAGAATAATTGAGGATAGAAGTGAAGGATGACACTCTATCCTTTTGGAATACACATCACAACCTTCACAATTCATTTTTCGTCTCTCCAATTATATGACAGATCCTTTACCTTTAAGATTGGCCTTGTTGGCTTCTCATAACTCATAAAATCATCACTGTCTGCTGGAGCACCCTTTGAAAAGCTGTGAGATCTAAAGCTTAGTAGACCAATTTGCCCTGTAAGAACCCCCAAAACATAAGAACCGGGTCTCTGCGGAGGTAAATTGATCATGATTGTATTCCTTCCGGGTTTTAATATCGTTGCACCGGATCTTTTTATTGCCTGAGGAAAAAGCCCATAAAAGCTTATTGCACTATAAGATACACTTTCTAAAATCTACTCGAGGAAAGGGGATTGAGAGTAAAACAGAATACCTTAACACCCTCGTCAGTATTAGTTGTGGCTGTGAGAGTTAGACTAAGTGATTCTAGAGTAATATCATCAGGAAATCCACTCCATACAGTGACAGAGAGTGTACCAGGATCACCATCGCAAAGCTGCAGCGGTGGTCCAGGATTGCCAGAAAATGTTATCAGCGAGGACACATCTAGAGGCACAGTGTGCTCCATCTCACTATGAGCAAGACGAACCACTTCAGACTGAAATGCTTGACGTTCCTTGCTGGAGAACAGTCCTTTATCCAATGAGAGCAATCTTACACATGAAGATAGATAGCCAGCTTGATCACCAAGTTCCTTTTGGCACTCAGCTAAATTGGGAAGGACCTCAGCTAAAAGATTCTGCCATCCTTCACCAGCATAAAGAGCACAAACCTTTTCATATAATTTAGCAGCAAGATCATAATTTCCGTTCTTATGGAAGACAGCTGCAATTTCACCATCAAGTACCACTCCATGCCTCTTCCACCATGAACGATGATAGTTGTTGGCAGCACCTTTTGACAGCTCCAGGTATTTTTGCTAAGATAAAACTGATTAGAATTGCATAAAGGAATGAAGAAGATAAATGAAAACATGACTAAAATACAAAATAATTTTCTGCTGAATAATGCACGTCAAGGCAGTGTTCAGGAAAGCGGTCACTTCATCACTTTAAGCTTGAAGTGACGCGAAGCGTGACTGTGTCGCTGCAGTCTCTTGAAGCGAGCTCAGGTAAATAAAGCGCACGCTTCCATGGCGGAAGCGTGAAGCGAGCTAAAGCGTGAAGCGCAGAGAAGTGTCGCTTCTCTGTTTTTGTCTTTTAAAAGTCCTATTTGAAACTTCACCAACAGCAGAGTCCTCGATATTTCAGAGTCTTCGATAAACAATCGTGAAAAACAATCGCGACTAGGGTTTTCTTGTCATCGGCTGCTTCTTCCTCTTTCTTCACATCGGCTGCTTCTTCACATCACCTTCAGGTACGTACTTCTTCTTTCTTCTTCTTTTTTCTTCTTTCTCCTGCTTCWWTAGTTTTTTTTTCTAYTCTCTGTTTTTGYGCAGGTTTTTTTCTTCTTCCTTCTTCTTTTTTCTTCTTTCTTCTTCTTCTCTTTTCTGCTYGGTTCAGCTGTTTTCAGGAAGCATAAAAACAGAGTAGCAGCTGCTGTTATGCTGATAGTTTAATTCTCTGTTTGCTGCTGCCTGCTGCTATGTTTTGCTGTTGTTATATTGATAGATTTTTCTTTAATCCTAACAGCTATTTAAAATGGGTGACCTGGCTTTGATTTTGTTTGTCTTATTGTATTTTGTGCATGTACTTTTGGGCTTTTAATTTGAACATTTGCTAATACATATTGTTTCTATTTATTTTGGTCTTTTTTCGTTAAAATTACGCTTCACTTCATGCTTCACGCTTTAAGCGAAGCAGGGCCTTCTCTCTTTTTTCCGCTTTATGCTTCCCTAAACACTGCGTCAAGTTGTCCAACTCACGAGCAGTTAAAAATGATATATGAAGAGCTCAAATTCGAAATATCATGCCTTTACACAAGTAGCATACAGAACTCTATTCTAAGTACCATTACTATTCACAGGTACACATAATCCTTAGAGAAGATACTAACCTCAAATTCCTGGACAGAAGACAATGATTTCCAAAGTTCTGCATCAGAAATTGTACTCCGCAAAGCATGCTCAGCAGCAACACAAATTTCTGAAAGCCTCAAAGGTCGGCTGATTGAGCTCTCAAAGTTTCCAGGCGAAGAATTAGTTCTTGACATTGATATCGACTGTGCTTTTGCTGGTGAAGACATTGAACCTGAGCTGTCGGCAGATGACGACAAGGTAAGAGCGCAGCCTTTGAGGTTACAATAAAACATGTCAAAATCTGAAGCTTCTTGGGGAAACTAACACCAATATTCGAGTTTTTCGAAGTTTTAGCATATGATCTCAGGAAAACATCCTTAGTCAAGAGATTATTATGAAACCCATGAAAACGCCATAGACCAGTCATCCCCTTTTACATGCCCTGCTTTCTCTTAATGATGTTCTCAGGAGATAATTCTTGGACTAATAAAAGATATTGACACTCATGTAAACCATAGACTTTGTCCATGCATAGATGTCCTTGAGTAATCAACTAAAACAGTCTATTCAGCTTCATATCCTCCAGTAGTTTACTCAAATTGGCACAGGTATGTTTATAAATAGCAGTTTTTATTCACCTCACCAATTATTCGGAACAATACGTTGCTGTTTTTGAAAATAGAGAAATTTTCAACTGCACAATAGTGATAAGTGAGGCAGAAACGTATTAAGTCGAGGCGGCAAAGAGGAGCTGTGAGCTTGTCGCTTCCTATACAAGCGATATAGGAAAATTATCAAACTTCTTTTTTCTTTAACACGAGAAATTATCGAACTTCTAAAATTTTCAAATCATGGCAGCTGATAATCTCAAAACAGCCCAATCACCCAACTGTTCCCTTGTTAAGAATGGAAATGCACTTAAATAAAAAGTACAAACAGAGCATTCATCTTAATCAATCTCCATTACCCATCAATTGCATTTGGATGCCCATCAAACATTTCAAAGACATTCCCAGCAGAAATAGAAGCTCTTCTGCGATTTGCTTCCCGCAAAAGTACAGATGGTTCTAGAGGCAAAGGCTTCCTCTGAATACCAAAATGCTTAACCCGCAGACTTTCTTCAAACATCATCTGCAAAGAAATTGTGGCCAATGGTATCAGAAGGCATTTCAATTGAAAACATAAATGCAAATGATGTCAAAGTGATATTGGGTTCATTATTGCTGGCTAAGCAGACCTTTGAAAATTTGAAACGTGCCAAGGACCAACATGATTAATATGGGACACAGGTATCCAAGAGAAAACTAAAATGTTAATGTCAATTAGTCTATTATATAAGTATTCACCCTACCAATGGCACCATGAACTTAGATTGGAGGTCAGAACATGAAAATTTTATCTCTTCTACTTACAACTCGAGTAATATTAGCTATTTGTGTACAATAACGATTTGCCAAACCTCTAGCTTAATTAGTTGCTTACTTTTTAGTTTGTATATATCAGGGGTTGCATATGCTACATATTCCTTCCTAAGCTTATCTCTTCCCCTACAAAATGAGTCCTAACTGTTCTTTCAAGATGTCTGACAGTTTGATGAGAAGGGAGGATTTTTACTTTACAAACCACACGCCCTTTCATATGCATCTATGTTCATTAACTTTAGCAGTCACTATTCTTAAAATTTTCATCTAGGCAATCGCTATAGGAGAAAACCAGTTCTTCTCATGCATTCTCCACACCCCAAAAGAATGGTATGCTTTCAGATGGGCATGCCTTTCTGGCTTATCTTCCATGAACACAAGAAAAAACACACCTTTTCTTTCACAAGCACCTCAGATGAAGCATCAGGAGGAAGAGAAGGCCAAACTCCTGGTTTAGGCCAAGGCAGCATGCTAAGTGAAGCACTGCTCAAAAGAATGATAATATACATGAGCTTTCAGTAAATTAAACAGCCTTTATTGTATGACTAGGGTTACCCTCCTGTAGAATAGTTGATTCACAAAAGTGCCCCAATACAAGAAAAAGGTGTTGTCAAGAACAAACAGCGCGAATACCTGTTCACAGGACTTCTTTCAATGTGTAAACCATATCCAATTAAATATGCCAGCCTCATGAACTGTCACAACCATAACAAGCTTCAATGGAAGGCAGAGAGTAATTTGTAATAAGTAAAGCTAAAGGAGCAACAACTGAATCAAGAATCAAAATTATTTGAAAATTTGAGCAAAATGACAGCTCTTCAAAGCTACATACACGTGGCCAGCATTTCAAAACTCATCAGACAACAAATCTCATGTAGGATGGTCAAGATTAAGGTTAGTCTTCAGTAGATACATTTGACCACATCAGATGAGACCTCTTAGGCATAGCTTAATTTACCTTAGTACGACATAAAGAATAAAGGTCCCCCTGAACACGGTAAAACTCTTTTTCAATGTCAGAAGCCGCTTGTCCATCTTTGTATTGAGAAGCAGTTGCAGTGATTAAAGCCAAGGAAGCGGTTATAACCCATACTTCACGTGTGCAGAAGGGCAATATACTCTGGAACCACAGAAGCACATATGAAAAATCAATTAATCAACTATACCTCAATCCCAAGATAGATGGAGCTATATGAATCATTTATATATATCCCAATCCATTCAGGCCGTACTGGCAATTAAGTTGTCTTTTAAAACAAAGAATTGAAATGAAAACTAAAAAAGAGAACATAAAATAATAAAAAAGAATTCAATCCTCATAGGTAATAGAAATGATGAAGCAGGTAAAAGAGGACTCGTTACCTCATGAAGGGCCAACGCCTTTGAGAAGCTAATAATAAATGAATGCCCCCTTGATGCTACTTCAAATGGTCGGGTCAGCTTAAAGAGAAGCTGCAGGTATTAATGGAAAAATAAATCTTTAGTAAACATCATTTAGAAAAATGCTTAAGATAATATAATTGTTAGGGAAAGTGATCCTTCTATATTCTTTTTTTAAAAAAAATTATTGTTTGTTGAGTTCCAGGGGTTGAACTAATGAGCATGATACAATCTTTCAGAATGCAACACCTTTTTATCAGAATTAGTTTTTGAACATACAGATGACAGAATAGTAGCCAAATAAAGGTATTTCAATAGCTGCAAAGAATAAGTCATAAATGTGACACATGAAACCCAACCAACCATTTAAACTGAAGGAGAATTCATATCTTTAAATGCTTAGTGCTTCCTGTTTTTATATAAGGAAAAGAAATTGAGAAAAAACACTTATTGCTCCTAAGATTAACAAACACATTTTCTCAAAGTTGAGCGCCGGTGAGAAACTTTTTAGCACTAAATGCTCTTTGCAAAGGTGCAGATGAAAAATGATGACATCCAAGAGTTGATGTTACCTCATATTCAGAACTATTCTTATCAAAATCAGAGAAGTTTTATATTGTTCGAGCTAGACACATTTACTAAAGTATTATCAGGATCATGGCATTATGCTGAGCATGAAAGTAGAACGAGGTAGCCGCAGAAATGGAAACAACCCGTACTATGAAAATGAGATAGTATGGTATACATAGAATTTCCATTATTTGTTGTACTCATCCAGTTAAATCCATGAGGGATCCTCAACGGTATGATAGTGCTCATAAAGGAGCGCATCTTATGGGTAACACAATTCTGTTTCTGCTCTGATCCATAGACAGCTTAATCATGTTGTGAGAACAGGGAGAAGTACAAGGCAGACCGAAGAAGTAACAAAAGATCTTGTAACAGGAACTAATCCACCAAGGTTGAAGTGATAAATTCCCTAGCAGGTTAATCAGCTGAACTTCCTCTTCTCATTTTTTATGATCCTCTTTGAGAATGCACGTTATGGATTAGGAATGAGCAAATTGATTTCACTTGCTAGGGTTGCAAGTGCAACTATTGCAGTGCCAAAAGAATTACATTTTGGAGCATTACTAGAAATTACACTTGAGTTCCTTTCACCTTTTGTTGGGGGCAACTTTTTTGGCATGTCCCAAAAGAGGAAGAAGGATGAAGAATGCAATGGAGCAGTGCAGTATTTTTCCTTCGACTGAATAAGAAAGATTTTTATCTTATGCAAAACGAGACTATTTTAATCATAGGTATTGCCATACTCACCTTTGATTGGCAGGCAAATAGATACTGCCTGAAGTCAAATTCCCTAAAAGAATCATCCTGAACAATCTGGTTAAGTGCTTTTTTTCCTGGGTTGAGAAATGCAGCCTGGTCATCTCCACTGTCCATTCCTCCAAAGTCCCTCTGTTTCCCAGTCATATTCACTATTCAATAGTGACACATAAAGATCAAGCCAGTTATCAGGTTTAGCATCTTTATAACCAGAAAACATCAGACAATTAGAGAAAATCAAGTTAGCATAAATAGTACAGTGCAAAGCATAATAAATATTAGCACAGAATATCACGGTGGTTTCTCACGTTACAATCAAGAAAGAAAAGCCACCGATGATCTCATGTCATCAAATTAAATTGATTTAGCAATGCATTCTTTCACGCCAAACTTCATAGTACGAGTACTACTATAAATCAGAATGCTCATTAATCAAAAAAGCATCTACCGTCAAAAGAACTACTGGGGTGGAAACGATTGTAATATATTAAGTATTGTTTGCAAGCATCTTGGGTCTAATGACCTGTGAAGAGCATTAGAATTCCAGGACATAATGCAAATTCACATATACTTAGGTTGGACAAACGCCACAGAGAAATATAGAGAACCCTAAATAGATATTTGAGGATTTCTCAATTATGATATTTCTTATGGAAAAAAGAATATCTTGATCAGGCGATCTATTTCAGACTTGATGGACAGACAGACACTAGAAAACTAGCACATGGAGGAGATAGGCTTCTCTCAGTTGATAATGTTGTACTTTATTGAGAAAAAGGTCACCTACCAAAAATTGAGAGCAAATTAGCAGTTAAACACAAAAGCTCTTCAATTACACAAATCACTAGACACTCCTTGGCAATAGAATAGAACAATGCCAACTAATGAGCAAGCATCAAATGGAAGAAACGAAAACTAGCTAGCATCTTCTAGTAATTGTGCCAAAAGGACCATTCTTTCTAGATAAAATTGAAATGTTTTAAGCTACATATTGGAATAAGTAGACTATGTCTATGCTACACAGATATACTCGCACGCCCCCATCCTTCAACTCAGAAAAGTAATTGAAAATGTAAACCAGAATCCCTAATCTACTCAATATTTGAAAAATAGAAGAAAAGAACTGATAGCGAAGAAAGTAAGTTGAAGCAGAATTGCTCTTAACTGATCAAAAGAAGAAAACAAGGTGAAATAGAGGGTGTGTTTGGTAAGGATGAAAACATTTTCTTATTTTCCCATATTTGGTCGGTCAAAATATTTTGAAAAATATTTTCTCTAGGAAAACAAGTTACTTCCCTAGTGGAAGTAGGGAAAACAAGTTTCATAAGCGGCATATCAAGCTCATTGTCTCCTCCCCAACCCCTAACCTTTCGCCAT
>JACEIK010003521.1:15069-36512 GCA_018107945.1 Datura stramonium | reverse complement strand
TATATTATTGGGTCATTTTTTGCCACCTCTAGATGCCATATATGAAGATGCGATCCCCCAAATACTGATGTCTTTAGTCTACAAGATGCTCGCCACGACGATGCTGAAGAATGGTTTCGAACTAGGTCTCTACATTCAATTAAATTATGTGGTTCTGATGATTGACAAACTATATACAAATAACAATCTATATGAAGAATGAAGTATGGAGATTCAAGAAACAAGTCCTCACAAATCTCCAAGAAGAAAAGAAGTAAACAGCACTGTCAAATAAACTCATCAGAGAACTAGTTCATCTGAGCAAAATTGAAAACTGTCAAGATGAAGTTGTTTCATGCGTATTTAGAGAATTGGGACTATGACTCGATCCAAGTTTAACAAGGAACTGGGATTAGTGTTGTTGCAAAAAGCTTTAGCTACCAACAAGATCACAAATTTCATGCTTCTTAACTAAAGAAAAGGGTAGGACCAGACGTACAGGCACAAAGCACAATGTTAACCTCCATTGAGTCCAGATGGGCAATCCCTTCGCTGTTTTGAAAAGAAATAACAGAGTGACAGTAAAGGTGTTGGTTCATTGGGCCAATCTGAATTCGGAGAATGCAACATGTGAGGATTAGAAGTATCTGAAGCTTCAGTTCCCAGATGTCATTGGGAATTAGTTGGTTAATGTCATGTGAATCACAACACGCAAGGGTGGATAATATTCTCACAGGTTGTAGCATCCAACTGAGATCAATTCTGCAGATACTAAGGAATTATTTACAAACTCATTTCTTGACATTGCCAAGACATTTGAGAATTTTCGGTATTCTTCCTCTCTCCTCTTTTTTCTTTGGTTCTTACTCATCTTTTCTATTCTCATTCACAGGTGGAGAATACTCAGTATACTGAAGTATTGAAGTGTAATAAAGATCCCATTTGATTACTTCATTCTTGTTGTCGATTCTTGTTCGATTTTTACAGGTTTTGACAAACCGTAATGGATATCCCTACTTAAGACAAAGTTCCAATAGGCATTGGACATGCAATTCTTGAAGTAACGATGCCCCAAAACTACTACCATAAACAAAGTAAACACAATTATCTCCTGGTAGCTATCATTCACATCTTTCTCCGTACAGACAAATTGTGCAACTTTATTACATGCAGCTCTTGATTTGTTAAAAGCAAAAAAATACTTTTCTATGCTGGAGGTCCCAAATTTTCAAATATCCATGTCAGCAGCACGGAGGTCAAGTCATCAAAATTTTGATGATGTCTAGACGACAGATAAACTCAATGCACACTCATGCTCCAACAAACTTAGTTAAGGCGGAGGTATCAAGAGCGGTGAACTCTTTCACAGCATTAAGCACATCATGAGCAAGTTTTACAGCATCCTCATTGCTTGGTGCCTAAAATGATTAAATAGTCTATATCAGATTATTGTAGTTGCAGAAAATTGCAAAAGCTTAAGAAATAATCAAGAGGAATAGTTCTAACCTCAATATTAAGGGGTAGAACAGGGTCATGTAGTGAGAGTCTTAGCAGGAACCACCCGCCATAACCAGAAACTCTAACCTGTCATCAAACAAAATTTATCTTTAGACTACTATTCCCAATATATATGTCTGCAGATGTCTAAGGATTAGCAGATGACAGTAAAAGAAGGTCAGACGTTAGACCAACAGCAGGATACATATGATGATTCAGCACATGCAGCGACTCCGACTAAACAAATGAAATATGCTGGCCATAAACAATTGCTGCTTACAATGCTCTAATTCGAAGGAAAATATAATAAAAATTCAATGATATCAACAAGAATAACTTCATCTGCTTCTGCTTGGAACAAAACCGTTAAAAGCTTACCCCTTCATAGTTGACAGGTGCTTTCAGAAGTTTAGGATTCGACTCAACTGTATTTTCAAGTTGCTTTAACACTGCTTCACCATAATCACGGAAAGATCTGGAGACACAAACATGTTCCTCAATTTACAGAAATACAACAAGCTCAGCCAAATTAGATTGCAGGACACTGTAGTATACCCTCCTTTAAGATCTGAGTGATTCTGATCAATCTTTAGTCTAAGTTCAACAGCAACAGCTGGTTCTTCGAGACCCTCCACCATATCAGTCAAGACTTTGCTGCCGCTGCCTAGTCCTGATGTTCTAGCTGATGCAAGCTTATTCAGTAACTTCACCTGCAAGTGACGAAAACCAAGTAAACGAGTTTTAGAAAATGTACTGAAAACAAAATCATAGAGCCCAGAGATTAGTTTTGGCAGAAATGTACCATAAGGTATGCACCATCGTCAAGCCAATGATTCTCCTTGAGAGCTCCATGGCCACTAGTTTCAATAGCCAAATGTGCTTCTTCACCAACAGAGTTCTGTCAATATTCTACTATTAAGTACAATCTGTCTCAGAGAAACTAAAAGCTGTCTCAGAGAAACTTAAAGCTTGGCAACAAAGCTCTGAAGCAATATTAGAAAAGCAAAGAAATAGGAAATGGCCACAGTCATCAGCCGTCTTTTTAGGCATACGAGTTTTTCACAGTTTTGGAGCTTGAGGCGGTAGTTTCCTCAGGCAGATAAGTTCAGAAAGTTCGAATGTACTACATAGACTAATCTCATGGAGAAAAAGATGATTAGTTATCGGAGAATTCCAGTTTGTCTCAATGCTCAAGCCTGAAAGTTTGTGATTATGTTGAAGAGAGTGCTCAATATTAGAAATAAAACCACAAGTTCGTGTTGCTAGCTTCTCCCCTGGATCAATAATTTTCAGATTGCTTTATCACCCAGGTGAACGAAGTTAAAAAAATTCCAATAGAAGAAGCAAGAGTTTAAATGAAAGCATTCTCTCCTAAAACTAGTCACATGTTTGTGTAGTTAAAGAATTCATAAAAGGACTTAGCACAATGCTTTCTTGGTGGAAGCTAGTAAATCCATAAATAGTAAACAGAACGTTAAAGTTTGAGATAAGTTGTTAAATGCTGAATGGAGGTCATGGATCAGAGCTCACCTTCTTCTTTAACAAAAAGCAAAAGAGTTTGCAAAGAAACAAGTGGTCTCATACAACTTTCTGGAGTCAGAAAGTGTTCAGATATTAGGTAGGATGTAAAGTTCCTTTTCAAGAAAGAGGAGTTCTTTATTTTTGGGGGGTTGGTGGAGATCATTCAACACAATCCGAAATGTGAAGGAAGGACATTAGATTTGGAATTCGATCAAGCTAAAATATACCCGCAACTACTATTGTTTTGGAGAGATGGTACATCTTTCACTGGAGAAGGTGAATAAAAGAATGCTATTATATGACGATCACAAGCACATGAAGCAGAATCTAAACCATTTTATTTAATGTTGCTAACACTAGGCAATTAGACAATCCAGGCAACCAAATAAGACCATGAAAAGATTCATCTTATGATGGACATGCTAATATGTTTACAAAGATGAAAGGACCATTGAAATACTACTATCAGAATCATGCATCAAATAACCAAATCGTACCAGACGAATAGCCTCATCAATTACATTCTTGTATCCTCTTTTGAACCTATGATGCTTCCCTCCTGCAATAATATTTATTAAAATTAGCATCCATTCTCATAACAAGGGTATCACAGATGACTTTTGACTTCTCATCTGACCTAGTTCCTTTTCAATAAATGTTGTCAGCCCATCTGATGTTACACTGTCTGTGACAATTGTGGTCCCAGGATGCTGGTCAAACATTAACAAAAGGTAGCAAACAGTTAAGATGCTTGTTAGAGCAGAGTTCCAGAGACACTTAGCAAAAGGAGATACTCACTTCCTCCAAAATAATTGCAGACATTAAAGCAATCAAACGATTTCGGTTAAATTCACGACCACTCGAATCCACAGCCGCAGACCTGACCAAAAATTGTATCAGAAAAAGAAACTGACCAACGACTACCTCCATTGAAAGCACTTGTACATGTAACTTCACCTGTCAACATCTGTATCAAAGATGATTCCCAAATCAGCCTTGTTATCAAGTACTGCCTTGGTGATAGCTTTCATGGCTGTCTTATCCTCTGGGTTAGGTATATGATTGGGAAACAAACCTAGCATGAGAATCAAATAATTAGCAAGAGTCATAGAGAAATCTGTATGTGAAAATTGCAGGTTATATCTTACCATCTGGCTCCAAGAACTGACTGCCAGAAGTAATAGCACCCAGAGGCTCAAGCACCTTTCCCTGAAAATCCGGCAAAATAAAAATATGACCAAAGCATCTAAAAAGCAACAATGGAAGAGGATAAAAGTGATATACCCTGAGAATACTTTAAGTTACAAATTAAACTGGTAAACAGATTTCAATATTTCAGCCCCTATCAGTTGCAACAATCATAATATAGCTAAAGTCACTGCAGCTAAATTTGACCTAGTTTTAGAGCTAGATTCTCTGCTGATTGTAGATGTGTTGACAGATCAGAGAACTGAAAACAAGAAGCTAAAGTCAATCATCCATGCGACTTCTTTGATGCTATGCCAGGCAAATGTGGAGATTTCCCATTGCTGCAGAGAAGCTAATCAAGTCGCGGATGGCTTAGCTAAACATGCTACTGTTCTGGAGTAGTGCAGGCCGTTTAACTCATATCAACAGATGCCTACAAGTGCTAAAAGCCCCTTCCACATGGGTAATTGGCAGATGGCAAGCTTTAGGACCAAATACGACAAAGCTAATTTCTTTGTGAACTAATAGATTTTCTAGTCATGGTTATACCTTGCTGCTTATGATATTTTGTTATTATTTGTATAGCCGTATTTGTAAGAGGAGTTAGGCCAAGTCCCTCCTGATGTATCTTTTCTCTGGATGGAATAAAATGGAACCCAGCCACATTGGATAAGTTATATATATTAAAAAAAGAAAAAAGATTTCAATATATCTTAAAAACCTTTTACATGGTCCTTAAGTCCCCTTTCCCCTGGTGCAGGTGCAACTTCAATATATAACAACTATTGATGCATTTAGTCCCTTACACATTGGCAAGAGTTGAAAGACAATATATCAAGTAAAAGCATACCCCTTTCTAGTGTAACCGTCTTAGTTTGACTCAACAGGTTGGCACAGATCTCGAGAGCTGACTTACAATGTATTTAAAAGAAAGTGGACCTAATGGAAAACATAATGCTGATATTTTGATAAGTTTTAGCTTATGACATGCAGTTCCCATTTGCAGGGTATTTTACTAAATAGGTATAGAGAGTAAGGAAAGAATTACATTTCAAGAAAATGGAATCATGTTGGCATGGCAGCCAAAGAGTGTATAGCAATATCTTTTGGCAATTCAAAGTATTTAAAATTTCTCAATAATGTAGTACTAGCTTTTTCTCAACTTCTTGGTTTTTACTGCTCATTTCCCAGTCATGTACTCCGTACTCCCTTGCTGGTGAAGCTAAAATTTGGGTGCACAGCTTGCCACCAAACTCCATTCACACATGGGGGAGTTGGTAAGCGTGTTTCTGAAGAAGTGGTTCTCTCCGAGCAACATGGCAGAACTGAGAGACAAGATCTTTCACGTCAAAACAAATCCCAAGGGGCAGCTATTCAAGGATCTTCCACAGGTAGGCTTTGCCCATTTGAACTTCTTGTATCTCTTGAACCTGCTTTGCTTTCTGGGGGCATGGCAAGAGCAACTGGACCCAGTGATTAGGTCAGTTCTGCTGCAAGCTTTATCAAGGGCTGGATTGTTGTGCATGATCTGCTTCAGAACACATCTCTTTGTACAGATATCTTCCAGTGCTATGAATATTGCTTGCCTTATATAGCAAACCTGAGGGATTGTGATTGACTGGAACTTTTCCTCGACAATCGTCATGGTTCATCCTGCTAACATCTTTGGCAAGGATGAAACAAAGGCTTGCTTGAAACTGGCGCCTCCACCTAGTTCGAAGTATATTTTTGCCATCTTCTGGAAATGAATATCAATGACATCTCTGTTGAATGATACACATTTCATCTCGAAGAATTGTCTTCGTAGCTTTTCTTTCCTTTGGTCTGTATCTTCCCAAAAGACTTCACGTAGAATTCTGATGTTGAAAGCAAAGTCTTGGGACGTGAGGAAAGTATTCTTATCATGTATCCCTAGTGAAGTCCACCAATCTTTAAGGATGCCGGAGAACCTTAACATGAACTCTGACAGGATTAGATACTTCTCTCGCTCTACCAAGTATTTCGTCACCATCCAATTAAGTCTCGGATCCTTTGGGGCCATTTTGAAACCTTGACATCATCGAGAATGAAAGTATGAAACCCAGTTCCAACCAATTTTGGTGTTGGTTGTTTTGGTCTTCTTTCTGGAATTGGGTCATCTATCATCCCGTCTTGATCATCATCGACTTCAGAAACTTCTGGTTCTCTTGGTCGGTTCATGTATATCGATGGAGTGTCTTCCTCGGATGTGTCTACTGAGAGATTCTCACTTGACTCCGAATCTGCTTTTTCAGTTCCTTCTTCAGTAAGATCGCTATCTGTTGTCTCTTCAGTACTGGACCCTGTGCTATCATCTTCTTCCAAGCCATAGAGGTCCAGAACAACTTGATCTGAGATCATCAAGTTTTCTGGATCTAACTCTTTAGAACTTTCTCCCACCTCTTTCCTTCGTTTGGACTGCTTTTCTGCTGCAAGAGCATCTTTCTTTTCCCAAACCTATTTTGCAATGTCAAATTCGGTTTCATATTTGGTTTTATAAGTGTAGGATATGGGTTCATTTGGAATGAAAGGAGAGGTAGTACCACGGCGGCTCAATTTAGGTGGTGAATATGTCTGTGACGACATAGGGAAAAAGGAGGACCTTGGAGAGTGGCTTTGGGTTCTTTGTGGCTCAAAAGGTCCATGTCTCAGTTGTCTTATTTGTTCTTTAATATTAGCCATCTCTTTTTGTTGCTATTAAAAGAAATGAAAAAAGTGAGGTGCCTGGTGGACAAATCTCATATTGCATATTCGTCAGGTGCAATTCCAGGGCTCGGATAAGGCCGACATGCTGATTGGATTTCTGTTCCACTTTCTTCTCAATGTTTTCCACCTTGCTCATCATCTTGTTCTATGTGTGAGTAACGTTCTTGAGGGAAGTGCCGATGTTGGTCAGCACTTTGTTCTAGCAGATTGCACTTTCTGATTGCCAGTTGATGGTAGCCTCAATATCACTTGTTGGGGGGCATTTCTCTAGTAGGCAGCAGAACATTTTTCTTTGGTATTTTTGGTGCATGGTTTACACCATCTTTTTCAAAGGGTTGTGAGAGGAATTCTGGAGTATGACTGGAGCTAGATGGACTCATCATAAAGATTTGAGGATTGTGAGGTTTTTCAGCTGGAGTGGGTAGAGTTGGCCAATCTTGAGGTTTATAGGAAACAAGGAATCCGTACTTTCCAGGGCGGCACAAGGAACGATAGATGGATCCCCATCTTCATATCGCTTACGGAATTCCTTTTCCGAGCATCTCCCCTTCTTCTTTTTGGGTTTGTCTCTCTTCCCATGTAGCTCGACATATTCAATCTCATCCTCCAGACATTCTTGGTAGTTACATTTCAATATCCAAAGGGCAGTACCCGGTGAAGGGACATTTGAACCACCATATGTCACAACCTTCATGGTTGAACTGTTTGATCCAATCATGTTCGCCCATGATAGCTGGAAGGCTCCAATTGAATGTATCCTCTTCATCTTCAGGCAAGGGTATGGACGTAGGTTGGTACATCTGAAGAGAAAGGGTTGTACTGTTTGGTTTTTTGAGATGAGAGTGGTCAAAGATAATGGCTACAGTTTTATCCTGTTTTTTGACAAAGATTGATTCAGTGGATCCAAGAGGTTCAACAGGAGATTCCCTCATCCGCTCATAGTTGGTAACCCATGAGTCAGGAAGAATTTTGACAAGTTCTTCCTTTGGTATTTTTCTAGGTATTTGGGTGCATGTGGTAGTTCCGCTGGTGGTGTCTACATGTAGTAGCAAAGCATCATCTCCGCTCAGAAATGAAAGATCCATGGCATGGTTATGAACTCTCCATGCTATCTGATAGTGAAGAGTTGTCTGGATAGCATCTCTAGCTTGTGGAGCTCCCTGTATTTGAACTTGGATCCTTAGGGCTTCAGTCAAATATGAGTCACTTAGGGACATGTTGAAATTTGGATATAACGTGACAAAGACTGTCCCAGCGTTCAAGGTGACCTCAGTTGTACCCAAATTAGCGTGTTGGTAATCTTGATATCGAGTATCAAGGAGTGAAAGGCGTGCAACAACAGGTTGGCCTTTCCTTCCATGATATGACGAGGCGATTCGGACAATACCAAAATGAATATGGGTGAATCCGTGATTTTTCCATTGCTTTGGAAAATCATCAGGAATTTGCAGGGTAACAAACTGTTCCTCTTGAGTAGCAAGAATAGGATTCTGATCGAGTTTCAAAGAAGCAACATATTCTTTTACCCCTTTAGGTTTATGTTGGACTAAGGGACGAATTTGTAACCATGGATGGGTTGTTTTTTTTAGCAAAGACGGAGTAAGGATTTAGGAGAAGTAAGTAGGTAGAAGACACTTATTTTTATCTGGGAGTATATCTACTTCATAAAGATAGTCATATTTACAAGAAAGAGTTTTACTAAGTGTTGGAGACATAGGTACTTTGGGGATTTACAAAGACTAGACGAAGATGAAAATTTACAAGGACCGAACATAGACGGAAAAGACTCACTCATAGCTAATCAAACTGCTCCTTCCTCCAAAAGGATGGGCTAGCTCTGATACCAATTATGTAGGGGCACAAGGCGAGGACGGCGAGATTGCAAGCACAGTAGTTTTCCTACGAAGGGGGACTGGGCTTCAACATCCCGAAGGACGGCTTGCCACAAACCGTCCTTCAACATCCCAAAGGACGGCTTGCGAAGTTAGTCGAACAGTAACTTTCATCATAGACATAAAAGATTTTCCCTACAAAATGGGTTGGCTTCTACATCCACCCGGATGGTTTGCCAAACTACTCAACTCGAGAAAACTTTTACTCTACTTATAAATTTAGCTATTATAAACTTCGGAAAACTATTGTACTTATAACAAGCTAGCTTACCCGATGTTTCGAGGCCTTATACTACTTCAAGGATCAGTCATACCATGCCTTTTGAAAGGAAGAACAAGATAGAATTTAGCAAACACTCATATTATTGAACAGAGGAAATTTTTACAGACACTTTCTAACTCTTGCTTCAGTCTTGCTTTACACAATGTACGACCTAGCCTCCTTTATACAGGGTTTAGGAGACTACAAGATAGACTCGGCACACCTTTCTAAACAGCCTAACAAAACGAAATTGGCACACCTACTTACATGCCTAGATAAGCATGCCAAAGTGTCTTGCCTTGGTTGGGTTGATGTTATTTTCATTCTTCTTGAACAGGAGTTTGATGAAAAACTCTTCATTCAGACATAGTGGATCTTTGCACTTCTTCATAAACTCCTTGTGGGATTCAGCACATGAATGTTCCATCAACTGTTGTTCTATCATTCTGATCTGCTCGTCCTCAGTGATCTGGCATAGGCGTGCCACTTCTGAGTATGGCTTGAATTGCTTTTTGAACGCTATTCCATAAGCTCCAATGTGGAGTCAATCCTTGAGTTGTCTGTAAATGTCGAACCCAATTACGAGATCCTTTCCCGGGACATCTGATCCGAACAACTTTGTTCTAAACTTTAATCCTGGGAAGAACTCAATTGCAATTGGGTGTTTTGTGATGATTATGGTCGTTAGGATTCCCTTTAATACAATGTTGAAGTTATTGAAATGGGAAATCCATTGATCATCGGAAAGGACCGGGGGATTCATCAGTGATGATGCTGCACCAGTATCCATGAAGGCAATAACCTGAATCGGCTTATCCCATTTGGATGGATAAACGTTTAGCTGGACTTGAGGAATATTGATAATGTTGTTGATCTCTTCCTCAGCCTCTGAAATCTGGTAATGGTCAGCCCATGTTCTTCACACACATCCATGGAGAAAAGAGTTTCCTCTGATGGTTCATCTTCTGCTGAAAGAACTGATTCAAGATCATTGTCCTTGACATCAGCATATTCTTCTATCTCGGCAAGAAGTCAGATAGATCTTCTAGCTTGAGGACAGTTCTTTGCAAAGTGCCAATCTTGTGGCAGATAAAGCATCTATCATTCTTTTGGAACCTGCCTAGACACTTTCTCCTGAAGTATTTTGTTCGCCTGGTGAATTTGGATCTTCCACCAGTGGAGCGCTTCAAGCAATATCTACAAAGGTCACCAAATTATGGGTTTCTAGAGAATATTCTTCTGAAAAAAATTTCTATATGGGGTTAGATCCTTTGAACCAATCCATAGCCAATAATGCGACTGGGGATTGTTTCACGAATTAGACCTTCACACGTGTTCTGGACTTGCTGGAGAAGCGAACTAAGCTTAAAGTATTTTTTTTTGTGTGTGTGTACATTTGTGTATATACGCACATACATTAAGATAATAATTTAATTCAGAATGAGAAAATCATCCATATACAAGCAATATACAAAAAGGAGAGAATCCACACCCTAATACACTTGTCCACACATTTCACAATTTTTGAAGACTAAAATGCCCTATACCTAATCTTTCTCCTCCAACCCCTCCAATCTCCACTCAAGACTTGTTAAGGACTTAGATTCTCCTTAAAATTACAATCAGGTGTTGAAGCAATCCTATTACGATAATCTATTGTAGATAACGCAGAAAAAAGAGAGATCACTAGATGCATCCTAGATAGAACCTTACGGAAACAATAGTATTCAGTAGAAAGAGGCAGATTTCACGTTTAATTTGTTTTCATTTGATGAAAGCCTGTTGAACTTGCAACCGAATTAATAAGCGATTAGGCTTCCATTGAGTCAACCTTCTTTACAGATAACTGTCAGAACATACAAAATTTTCCCCAGTTTACATTTTCATCAAGAGTTCGTCTTGGTCTTGGAGGTCCCAACAAAAAAGAATTCTTAAAAATATCTTTTTTATGATGTAGACCAAAATGAATTTGACTATACAAAGTTGTGTTGATACAAATGAGTACTGGACATCCCAAAAGTCTAATCATCCATCTATACAACGTGGAATTTCCTTGTGACATTAGAAAGACAAGTACAAAAGATGCCACTTTTTACTCTTTATTGAATTCCTCACTCCTTCAAAAGGTCCTACTGTTGCTTTCCCTTGATAGTTACCAGATGATACACAAAGGAGTGCATATATTTTTTCTCTTGGGGTCCAATTTGCACGTCAGCCAACCTCTCATTTCTTCTGCAACTTTAGTAGGATGAAACACTGAGATTAACTTATCAAAAAGAAAGTTGTCAGATCACTAAGTTGCTCTATATTCCTAGAGATATCAAAATCATTGAAATTTGAATCTGACAACGAGAATGGTGAGAGACCTAATTGGTGAAGTGAGATTGGGCCGTGGAGGTGGGTGGGGACAGATAAATTCTGGTAAGAGTGTTGCAGAAATTGATAAAATAAAAAAGGTGCGGATAAGTATATTATGGAAATAGCCCCAGCCCTATTAATAATACACACGTGCTCGCACAAAATACACACACACATCTTTTCTTCCTGGTTTTTCTTTTAAAGTTATAGCTAGTACTTTTGATAGCTCCATGGGCGAGGATGATGCTATAGAAGCCCTAAGAAGACCATCGTCAAGGTCTCAAGCTAAGGAGTTAAGAGCCAAAATTGTTGGACTTCAATTGGAAATCAGGGGGATGCTTATCATGGAAGAGAGCCCAAGAACAATTCCAAAAATTGTGGAGAAGAATGGGCTAAGTGCTACACATAATTTATGGTTCAAGTCCAAGCCCAAATGGAAGAATATTGGGGCCCACATGGGGCTGAATATTCAGCACAAAGGAGAACTTAAATTCTCAACCAAGTTAGGTGGAAAAAATCAGATGCAAGTGACTATTTTGGTGGTGACCTTTTTGGCAACCTCTCCATATTTTATTAGGATAGGAATTTAGGTATTATTTTATATGCTTTCCTAATTTAAAATTTTCTAGTTAGGTTTTATTAATTATTAAAACAACAACAACAACATACCCAGTATAATCCCACAAAGTGGTGGTTTTATTAATTATTATTATTTTCATAAAAACAGGATTCGAATCCCATGCTATTTGGGATAGATTTCCCCTATATATAGCGATGAATTTTATTATTTTCATTAGACAATATCATTGGTATTTAAGAGTTTATCTTCTTCACACATTTGCGTGTGGCTACTTTGGATTTATCTTACAACCTTATACGAAACGATTTTTTAAGAGATAAGTTATGATATCTTCAGTTCTTATTCGCAAATAATAAAAGCTAATTAGTCTTATACTAAATATTGTCTCTAATTTCTTCGAATAGGGTCTAGATCACCTTTTGATCTAAGTTCTTGAATTGACTCTATTAGTATCATAATCAGCTTTAATCCACTGTTTTTTGAATATTAAGATCAATTAGGATTCTTAGCACTTGATTTCAAAATTTGGGAATTTTGTTCTCATATTTAGTCTATCCTTAATTTCTCGTCTTTAATCTTCGCATTTTCGCTTCCACGTTATTTGCTTGTTCTTTCAAGTAACCTGATTCTTCTCAGCTTTTCTTGGTTCAGAAGGTTTTCATGCAAGGTATGGAAGGCAAAAATTGTCAAGACACACTACAAGGCTAAAAACTTACCACAAAGAATCCGCCTGCTCCATTCCCTGCATCAACAACGATATGGAATCCTTCCAGTGGCTTTTCTGAGAATTGAACCACAAAAATAAGGAAAAAAGAAAAAGGATGAATGAGCACTAGCAAGAACCTGAACAACACTGGGTCAGAAAACCAACTAAAGTAGATTCTCCGAAGACAGTTGGGATAGTTTCATTAGATTGGAATACATGAAACTCTTTAAACAGAGAGATTCTTAGCCGCAGGTCAATACCACACTGGAAATTCCCAGTTTGATTGCAGTGCCATCACAAATTAAATTTATGATTTGCATCCACTTCCTCAAAACAATGACATGCTCATTAATCCAGAAACATGGTAAAAGTACCTATATTCCCTGCAGCTTTGCGGACTGCTGCAACAAGATTCGATGCATAAACAGACATATAATCCACTCTTTTCACATAGAGAGAAGTAGTTGCTTCTGCCCCATTAGAATCATAATTTGCAATATTTTTGTATATATCAGCAGCTCGCTCCAAGATATCTTTGATGTCGGGTTTCCCAAGCCCTCCAGCACTTGTAAAGAACTTGAACCCATTCCTGTTGTAGGGAAGATGGCTTGCTGTTGGCAAACAAAATTATCATATAAAAGAATTATCCAGCCAGCATTAAGCCAATTCTATTAATATCTAACTGTATGAACTCCCACAGTGAACCAAGCTCGCATACAAGAGAAGAAGCAGCCCTTCTCCACTTGCAAGTAACAGATGGCATAATCAATTTACACCTCCAAGGCTAGAAGTATTATTGAATTTACATCTCAACTCATACTAGATAACAAATTCATGCACTCACCTGTTATCATTATGGAACCATCTACTGGACAGGAGAATTCTTCGTTTACTGTAAGAGTGCTATAGAACATGGCTGGAGTGGATGCCAATCTACCATCGGGAATTCGGGGGTGGGGAGGGAAAGAGAAAGGCACTATCATTAGGCATGTAATCGTTTGAATAACATCAAATAAGCAATTTAAACCAAAGAAATATGATATGCACCAATATCTTCTCAATCTTGTAGATTTTAGGAAAGAAAAGAAAGCTTCATTGTATTTCAATGTCTGGACATTCCATAAAAAGGGGTAATGAATCCTACGACTAATTAAGAAAATACAATCCAGAACAACAAAAGAAAATATTATACTCATATAGTTACGCTATGAAAAACGATATCTCCTAGAATCAGGCTAATTAATTAACACAATCAAAGTTGAACAGAATTATGACTATAGTGATTCCAGCTTTGTTGATGCAATACAAGGAAAGTCTCCCTTTTTCAAACAGTCTCAATTCTTCCAGTAAATGTAACTTTTGTTGCCAAAGAAACTCACAAATACCGGGTTATAGCTCTATATTTTGCTTCCACACTAGATCTGGCAACTATCCTCTGCTTATTCAAATAATTAGGTTCTCTCCTGCGAGTGCAAGGTAACCAGATAGATTTCTTTTTTCAGCTGTGCCAAATCTGCGTGTCTAAAAGCTTCAATCTTGAGGTGACCATCTTTAGAGAAAAACAAACCTTTCCCTGGTGCAGACTTTAGATACCACAAAATGTGAAAGATAGCTTGCACATGAGGATCTGGGGATCATGCATGAACTGACTGCCAAACTGATTGAATAGGCTATCTCTAGTCTAGTGTGAGAGAGATAGATGAATCCTCCAACCAACCTCTGATATCTGTTCTTATCAACTAACTCTCCATCTCCTGTTTGTAACTTGTGATTGCTTTTCAATTGGACTGACTAGATGGCTGTCAACCAGCTCTGAAAGTTGCAAAGCCTTTAGAGTGCCCCTGAACGGAAGGAAGGAAATATATTTAGAAATCTTTCCAAGCTACCAGGGAAGGGAAGAGGAGTTAGGCGATTCTTCTGACTTACAACCTGTCATACCAGTTTTTTCCAAGAGATCTAGAATCTACTTCCTTTAAGAAATAAAGATTCTTCTTTTGAAATAGCAACCTCAATCCCCAAGAAATACTACAACTTACCTAGATCTTTGATCTCAAATTCTTGTGCTAACAATTTCTTCAATCTGGTCATCTCCTGTCATTACTATGTCATCAAACATAAACTATGAGAAGAGTGAGTTTACCCATTTGATATCTTATGAAGAGGGCGTGTCGGTAACCAAAAGAGATCATCGTTTTGCAAAATCGATCAAACCAAGCTCTAAGGTAATCAATAAGGGATCTCCAGATACACCTCTTCTTTTAAGTCTCCATGAAGAAATGCATTCGTCCCATCTAAATGTTGCAAGTCTTAATCAAGATTCTGTACAGGACAAAATAATTCTCATAGTATTCATCTTTGCAATGAGGGAAAATGTCTCCTAATAACCAACTCCATAAATTTGAGTATATCCCTTAGCCTTCATTCTTGATTTGAATCTTTCAATCGAGTCATCAAAGTAACAAGTTTCCAAGTCTCATTTTTTCCGAGGCCTTCAATTTTACAATCATAGCTTGCTTCAATTTAGGATCTACAAAAGGTTTCCGACAAGGGGAAGGCTTTATAGAAGGGTAAAAGGAAATTATAGGACACAAATTAGATGAAGGATGTTTGGTACAAGATCGAACTGTTTTTCTATGAGTAGGGCAAACCTAACTCATTAGAAAATGTAGATAACTCGCCTTGGAGGATTCAGCCTTGGCATAGTGCATAATGGCTTTATCTGCTCCATTTCTCCTTGAGTAAGTTATCAAATCAAGTCTATCCAAACACTCAATGGCCTCCCACTGGATTCTGTCTCCAATTTCCCTTTTCCTTGTGGTAGTGATTTCAATAGTGGAACTAGGGAGAATCATTTCTTCCTCCTTATTGCTCTCCCCTAAAGAGGTGATGGTGTCATACCTTAAACAACGCTCAAGACTCTTAAAAGATAATCCACGGATATCCCAGAGGGAGGATGATAGCATTGACACCCTTTCTGTAGGAGAATACTCAATAAAGACACATTTAAGAGCTCTAGAATCAAGTTTCTCAAAATTACTAGTGTGAACAAAGCAGATACACCCATACACCTTCAGTGGAACAATATATTTATTCTCATCCTTTAAAGCCTCTAGAGGACTTTGAAAATTAAGGGTTTTAAATTGCACTCTACAACAACTAGAGTTGGTAGCTCTTCGACATTTTTGTGGTAGATTCATGGTAAACATAAGAGATCTTGCCACTTCTAACAAATGCCTATAATAGTGACACACCTTCATAGACCTACGCACTTTTCTCGACAACCTCTTGTTGGTTTTCCATGTAGTTTCCGGCATGTTTGCTTCATATGTCTTGGCTTTCCACAATAATCACAGTGCAAGTGATCGCTTTTGGTTGTTCATGAGATACAGTTAACACAGACTTTTCATTTGGAGACTGATACAACATGACACCTCATCAACTCACTTCTTATTGAACATAGGAATATGCATTCTCAAGAGAAAGATAGCAACTTTGCCTAGAACTTGAACCTTGATTTGATCAAACTCTTCGTTCAAACAGGCCAAAGATCATTAGACCTTTTTCTTTTCAATCAATTGTTGAAAAAGAATTGGATCATCGGTACGCTTTGCTTGGAGAATCCTGATAACAACCAATCTCCTGATATAACCCACTAAACTCATAAAAATAATCAAGTGATGGTCAACTCACCTTGCTTAGTGGTATGAATTTTATTTCGAATCTAAAAAAATCTAGGCATCATTACCCTTGTGAGAGTAAGTGCACTTAGTTTCCAAATTCTTAACAGTATCGAGCAATAAATTTGGCTTAAAGATTCGGAATGCATAATATTCAAAAGTTATGTCATAACAAGTGAATTCTCAAAATACATTAGACCCTCATAAGATGAGGCAGGTATTTTCTTCTCTCCATTAATATAACCAAGCAATTTTATAGATTTAATATAGAGCAAACAAGACTTTGACCAAGCAAGATATGTATAACTCCATCTGTTTTCACAAGACTAATATTATCCATTGCCTTTGTGTCTCCCATAGTTTTAATCGGTCTCCAAATTAGAAAATAGAGCTTCCTTTTAGAAGAAGAAAAACTAAAAAAATTGCAAAAGTCTGATCTATGTGACGGGAACCCCAGCTCCGGTGGTAGGAAAAAGTTGAAATTAACTGTGTGGAGTCAGAATAGGCCTGCAACGCCTGGGGGGAGGGGTTGCGAATTATCTTCAAAAAAGTCATCGTGGATCGCACATAACCAGAGCTGCGACTGTTGGTGGCCCGTGCGGTATATTTTGCCAGATCTGTTTTCTGATATTTGGTTGATGCAGGTAGGGAAGCCTATAGTGGTATTAGTTTTCCGACAACACTGATAGAGGGCTCAAAAAGCTACTGTTACAGTAAGCAAGGGAGAAGATTCAAGCTCTTTTTTTGAAAAATAAAAAATAAAAAAAGGGAACCCTTGTGCCGTGAGAGCATGACAGCCAATTGAAATAAAAGAAATTATTCTATTCCTATAATTATGCTAGGAAAAATAATGTCTCCTAAAATTGTGCTAATTAATTAACAAAAACAAATCTTACAACAAAATCATCTAGACATCTTTTATAGGAAGTGCACAAACTATAAGGAAACACAAATTCCTTGTTTTCCAAACCCAATAAGAAATGGTGGGGTGGGAATGAAGCAAGTTGACTTAAGTACAGATTTGAATCAAGTTATGTCGTCGATGGCATAATTCAGCATTATGTTCTATATTAAGGACCAAATATCCGGTTACAGTTGTATCAACCCAAAATATGTCAACCAATCATATATTCTTTTTAGAAAAATATGAAAACAAAAAATGGGTAATCAGCTTTAGAACCGATTAGCTAGTACTCATGCAGAAATTCCAAACCAGCACCTGAGATAGAGCATAGAACAAGTTTAGCTATAGGTTACAAGTTACAGCACACACCAGACAGACAATGAACAACAGAATTGATAGAAACCATTTGTCAAATCTCTAGACTCTTGCGTGAATCTCTAATGAATGGTCATTGGTCCTGACAGATGTGATGTTTTTTATTTGATAAGGGAAGATATGAAGATTCATTATGAATTAATGATTTAACTTTGGGTGGGAAGGAGGGGGAGGATATTCAGACTTCTTGGATCTCTTTGAAACTATAATTTGCTTTTCAGTCTTCATATTGAAAAGGTCTCCCTGTAGGCCCAACAGCAACCAGCAGAACATAGAATCAGATATCACCTTAGAATGATTGAATTCCCTTCTTTACAGGTTCTGGGTTAGATGAAAAATGAATTTGTAGTCGCAGTCTGCACATATTAGTTACAAATAGGACCTAAAGAAAAGCATCACCCACCCATACTGGACGACTTCAACTCCAGCTCTAGCAAGTCCTCGAGAAACTGCATCCTGAAAGATAGCAAACCAGGTCTTAATCAAATAGACTGCAATGCACCTCGTGAATGAAAGAATAATGCACCAAAGTACAAGAGAATGGATGCCACTGAACAAAGAAGTCCATAACAGCTACAACAGTCTACAACAGTAAATATTTTCATTTTGATTTTTTTTTAAATAATATCTGGGTGGATTTTTCTGTTTTGATTTAATATACGGCATACAACTGCCTATGTACCACACAAACAAAAGAACAACCAATTAAAAATTCAAGAGCATGACAGCCACTGCACCAGGAAGTCCTTAACAACTACAACAGTTTACAGAAAGAACAGAAAGAGATTCTTTTAACTTTTTGTTTTTTAAAATCTCCATGTAAATTCAGCCGTTTCAATTTAACACACTGTAAAGCTGCATATTTACCACATTTATGAAAGAACAACGACCTAGAAGTACAAGAGTATGAATGCCACTGCACCAAGAAGTTCTTAACAACTACAACAGTCCACATCAAGAAATTGTTTTCTTTACCAAATTTCAAATTAAAGACGTGAAGGATGCCTTACTATGCTTTATCCAGAACGTAAGAAGGATTTAACGCGAATGATTGAAATATACAAACAATCATGGTTATTTCAAATAGGTGTAATAGCATATTTGGTCTCCAAATTATTGATAAATTCTATTTTAGTCCTATTAATATCTGGCAAACATTTAATATTGAAATGTGTGTTTTTGGTCACTTTTATGTAGAAGTATGTTACATTTGGACTATTTCTATATTACCATCAAATATGAATTAACAACACAAGCTTAACATAAAACATGGGTATTAAATGGAAGAATGGTTGATAATTATGGTAAAGTGCACATTTCAATTAATTGAAGGTTAAATATGTTTAGTCAAATATCAAAAAAATAAAATCGAAATTTAGCAATAATTAAGGGATAAAAAATGCTATTAAGCATTGTTTTAAACAATGCAAGACTTCTAAGGCATCTAGTATTTTTCTTGGCCTGTTTAGAATTAAAGAAGCTGCTAATCACAAATGAAACTGATGTATATGCCTTCTAATAACTTTGGATACATCTCATTGCTACAGTCACTATGAATCATAGACAAGAAGAGGCCATGATTAAGTGTAAACACCCTATACTTAAGCCAAAGAGAAAGAGCTGATAGAAAATGCCCCCCAGCTTCAAATTGTTTCCATGTAGAAGTAACTAGGAGTTTCCCAAAGAAGCAAGAGATGCAACTCTCTTCAGATATCTGTGTTCTGTTTTTGTTTTTCTTTTTTCTTCTATTTACCCTTTGCTTATTCAATATCTCGTTTTTTCTTTTACACAGGAGCTGTTAATAGGAAACAAACTGAACTTAGGCTCTCAAATACCTTTGCATATCCCTGCAGCCACTCAAAGGTGTGACAAGGAGAGTAATTGATGAAATTATTACGTGTTATAACAAAGCAAAGTGAACAAATTAAAAAGACAGTGATCCAAATTGTTTTCATGTAGAAGCAAACATATGAATATAAGAAGCAACTGGAAGCACCACTATCAGGTTTCTCCTTTATTATGTTTTAATTTTTTTAATTTTGAGCTGAGAATCTGAGGAAAAGAAAGGTTACTTATGCCAGAAGGTGCTTTATGTGCAAGGGCTTGGGGGAAAATGGAAAGCATGAATTTTGGTTTATATATCAAGATATTCTTCTGTCATTTGCTGCTTGAAACATTTGAATTAGCAGCCTCCTGGCTTTCAGAACTAGTCATTAATCTCTTTCCTACCTTGCTAGCTCTCCACTAGTCGTATATCTATCTACCTTCTTGCCTTGCTGCTTGCCTTCCTGCTGTTTTTGGACTTGTAGCTAAGTCATCTTACGTTGTCTAGTAGCTTCGAGGTTACGGTGGCAAATCCTAAGCTGTGTTATCAAAAGCAAAAAGCACAAAAAAGCTCTACGGTTCATTAGGGCTTTAAGCACAAAGCGCAAATAAAACGTGGACTTTAACGAAAAAAGGTGCAAAGGGAGAAAAAATACAAATATATAGGTTTAGTCCAAGACCAATAATTATAAGCATGAATGACAACTATATAAATAGAGAAATTAAAAAAAATTATGATATAATGAAATTTCAATTGTTTAGTGTCACTTCTTCAGAAGAGGCTCATTGGCAAGGAAAAGTGTACCTTAGAACCTTGATGACCACACTGAAGCACACATTAAGCGAGACGAAACGCTCAATACGTTTTGGGCCTCGCTTTAGGGCTTAAGCGCGCCTTTGATAACACCGATCCTAAGATGATTTGGAATACCTCAAGGAACTGTGAATGTGATAATGTTCAGCTGGAATTGTGGCAGAAGAAGAAGAAGAAGATGCAGGGCACAGAATATTGCTCCTTTAGTACTTATGCGGGTCATTTGGAGAGAAAAGAAACAGGAGAAATTTTGAAGGTGTAGAGTTGATCTTTGAATAATTGAGTAGTATCTCTTATCCATTTTTTCTCTTTGGTCTACCCATGAAGTTCCTTTATGTATGGAAGATTGGTTATGTTCAAAAACATATTTTTGGTAGTTTCTATACTTTTTGGTATACTTCTTGTATGCGGGCGCTTTTTGGCCCAAACATTAATAAAGCTTGTTACTTTAACAGAAAAAGTTCATTAATGTAGGCCAGTAAAATGCTGGGAAGAGAGTATATCCAAGAAGAATATGAACATTGCAAGGAGTGTAATAATAGAGAAAGTCAAGCATGGCATCAGGCTCTAATACATTTTCCACTACCATGTCGCACCGAAAACTAAGCAAGATTATACAATGGTTTTGTAGCTCAAGTACAGTGTCATTTTTGTTTGCAAAAATTCTAGCATTTCTTTCTTTCCAAATAATCTAAGTATACGCTGACAAGTATGGTGTTCAAAGTAGTAAGAGAAGACTTGGCAATACTTTTCGTTTTCCATGCATAAAATTCTAAAATAGATCTTGGCATGCACAATAAAAAACCAAAATGTTGAAACCAGGTTTCAAAGTTGACATGACTCTTTATGGTGTAGGAAGAGAAGGTTACAGGCAGAAGCTCAAGTACAACACTCCCTCCACCCCACTGAATGAGACATGGTCAGAGTACAATGTCAAACTACCTAATTTCGGTGTGTACATAGAATCTTCAAGTTTTTTGAAACAAAGTTACCCATTTAGAAACTACATAAAAGGTACTATAAGTCCCAACAATTAGCGATTCAAAATATTTAGGAGGCGTATGAAAAATTTGTGGTCAAAGAAAAATTCCTTCACTCATCAAATAGTAAATGTGTTAGATAAAGTGGATCAAAGGGAGTAT
>JACEIK010003520.1:125146-163451 GCA_018107945.1 Datura stramonium | reverse complement strand
AATAGGCTAAACCCTCTTAAAATCGTCCTAGAAAGAGCTTAAAATGACGTAGTTTAGGGATTAGGTTCTTAGAAATTATGAAAACACCCTTACTAATTTAACAGGAAAAATGACTCTGCCAGTCCTCACGAGCGACTCCACGAGTCGTTAGGATAACCCATGACTCGTGGTATACACACGTTACATCTACTGGAAATTCAGACCTTCAACTTGCCATCCTGACCATGACTTAATTCGTGGGGCTTGAAGTGACACGACGACCCGTGGCTCCACCCGTGATGACCCCCTGTCCACGACTCGTGGGGTTAGCCACTGGATGAGTCATTGCCCACTGGACGACTCATCATCCCATTTGCTGCCAAGTCCCCAGAGCAACTTCCAACCTCTAATCTTTTGTCTTCCTAGCGAGCCACATCACGATTACAGTAAATTGATTAGACATGACATGAGCATGACAAATAAAGAGAATACATTAAAGAAGAATCTGATACATAAACATAAATAAGAAAAAGTCTAATAAAATAGCAATCATAAACGTAGTCAACACTCGACAAAGCTGAAAATTCTACATAATGTCTAATAAGCCTCTAACATGTCTAATGAGATGATGGGTAATATTCCTAACTAGCTAATTAAAGTCTGAAACCGAATATAACATAATCAAATGCTAAACTGAATGTCCTCGAAAGATGAGGACTCACCAACAATGGGAACTGAGCTAGACTACGGGAAAGCTGGACTAATGGCGAAACTGAGTCTGATCGTCCAGACCTGTATCATGAAACGATACAACATATAGTATATGGTCAGTACTTGGAATGTATTAAGTATGCAAGGTAAGAAAAATATGTGGAGTAATTTCTAACTAAAATCATGCATATAAACATAAATCACAAGATCATGAGAGTAAGCACTGCATGCTGAAATCTAAATCTGAATCATGTATAGTCATAAGCTGAATATCATACCTGAATAGAATGATCCAAAGCTAAAATAGAAATCATATGACTTCTTATAGATGAAATCATAAGTAAAAGATCATAAACTGATCATTTGGTTAAACTTGATTTATAACATAATATATACATAATGAACATGAATAACTCAAATAATGAGGAATAATGGGAGACTCATCATAATCGTCACCATCACGATAGAGCTTATGTGATACCCTAACTATCACACTCAAGTGGGAAGAGCCATCCAAATCCTTTCTAGGGCTAAGGACACTACCATGATATTGATATCAAGCTGAAGGCCCCTTGGAGTAGGGAGAAAACTCTCTTGAGAGGTCCCAATATAAATATACCTATGTTGGCGCGTAGTTCTAAGACTGGGAAACTTGTAACCCTAAGCCTACCCAGTCCTAGATAATACTCCTGAAAACATACACAGTGCTCCTATCGTTTTTCAACAAAGCTGAAATCATAATCACATGCATAGTTTGAAATATGAAAATAGGAAGTCTTGACTCCAAAACATATCATAAGCTGATCTTATTAGCCTTGGGTAAATCATGAAAATATACTTAACATGTGTGGGGTTGCCCAAATCTTAAAATCATGCATAATTGAAATAGACCTCATAAGTCAAAATCATAGATTCATACATAGGTAGTTTGTAAACATTCAATCATGCTAGATATCTCATCATACTTGAAAATCATGAATTACAAATATGATTTTTCATGAAACTTGTATAATTGGGAACAATTTTTTAAAACATGAAATTATGAATTTATAATCAATTTGGATATAAAATCTACCCATGAATCTTAAAACATGATTTGGAACATGAAGGGATTGACCGATAAACAAATCATAGAGAATTTCATAAAATTGGGTCAAATCCCTATAAGATAATAGACTTGAATTCATGAGCATGAGCAGAAATTTGTGCATGAGAGTGAAAGGAAACTCTCATTCATAGCCCTACATACTTGGGTAAGATGAATCTCAACTTGACTTTAAAAGCCCAAGAGAATTGGTGAAGAACATATAGGATTCAATCTTGACCTTCAAAAGGAACTTCTAGAATTTGCATGCATGGGAGTAGAATGAATTAGAATAGGTTAAAGTCCCTTAATACACTTCTTTCAGAGCTTAAAATGATGTATTTTAGGGCTTAGGAGCTTAGGAATTATAAAAATGGCCTTACTGTTTTCGCAGGAAAAATGACACTGCCAGTGAGCACGAGGGACATAACAAGTTGTTAGGTCCTCTGACGACGCATTGTCTCTCCTCATCATCACCACTGGAAATTTCCAATTTCCCAACAACCTCCCGACCAACATAACGAGTATTTAATGAAACAATGACTCATTTCCTCGACCCATTACCAACAGTACTATATCACCCTTTACCCACTTGACGGGTCATACCATGATTTATTAGGAGTCATGATTACTCATCATCTCATCCATTTCCACTACCTGAGAAATGGATTCTCTTCAAACTGGGCACCATTTAACGGGTCACTTGATGATCCATTAGGTCACACCACGAGTCACTGAATGATTAGTTCTATTACCTGGTGCAAATTATTCCTAATTCGTCTAATTCAACCCTCGGGTCTAATCTTAGGGACTTTCTAGGTATTACAATATCTATCCCTTAGGAACATTCATCCTTGAATATGGGTTAAGCATACTGAAAGGCAAGGGAAGGAACTTCAATCCCAATTACTGAACATTCGATGCTTAAAACGGATGCAGTGACTAACTCTAGACTGATACACATGATTGAACTGAATTCGTGATTCATATGTACATGCTAAAACATGAAAGGAACTGAGAAACATGAACTTGACATGAAACTAAATAGATTACTAAGGAGGAAACTGATATTATACGCTAGAATTGAGCTAGAAGGGAAAAAATGCGGGTATCTAGCCATCATATCTACATCGGGTTCTGATATAACTCCCTCAACAAGTGGATTCCTCCATAAAATCTTCATATGAAGCTACTTCCTTATTTCTCAACTTTCAAACTCGATGATAAAGGATCTCAATTAGAACCTCCTCATAGGTAAGTCAAGGTTATCCTTCACACCCATGCTCTCTAGGGGAACAATCAAGGTCGGGTCACCAATGAACTTCTTCAGTAGAGATACATGGAAAACTGGATATACCGGGGTTAACTCCGCTGGTAGCTCAAACTCATATTCCATTTTGCCAACTTACCTCAGAATCCTATAAGGGACAATATATCGAGTACTAAGTTTTCCTTTCTTCCCGAACCTCATCACTCCCTTCATAGGAGACACCTTTAGAAATACCTAATAATCAACCTCAAACTCAAGCTCTCCCCGCCTAACATCCGCAAATGACTTCTAACGACTCTGGGTTGTTTCCAATCTATCTCTAATAAGCTGAACTTTCTCTATGGCCTCATGAATAGAATTTGGATCTATCAAATTAGCGTCACCTCCCTCAAACCAATAAATAGGTGATCTACACCTCTGCCTATAGAAAGCTTCAAATGAAGCCATCAGAATGCTGGAGTGATAACTATTATTATAGGCAAATTCAATGAGAGGAAAATGATCATCCCAACTTTACTTGAAGTCAAGCACATACACTCTCAATATGTCATCAAGATTTTGAATAGTCTTCTCAGCCTGACCATTTAACTGTGGGTGAAAAGTTGTGCTAAGCTTAACTTGAGTACCAAGGCCATTTTGAAACGATCTCCAAAATTGTAAGGTAAACTGAGTACCTCTATATGTGATGATGGAAAAGAGAACTCCATGCAACTGAACGAACTCCTGAATGTACAGTCTAGCATAGTCCTCAGTTGAATCAGTAGTTTTGACTGATATGAAATGTGTGGCTTTTCTCAACTTGTCCACAACCCGCCAAATAGAGTTAAACTGTCGGCGTGTGCAAGTCAACTGTCATGACCAGAAAAGGAGGCCCGGATCGAGACACGGGAAAAGGAGCTCCGAGAGACTCAAAGTTGACCCATGGCATGAACATTCATCTAACTCAATTACTAAAAGTAAAAAGTCGACATAATAATCTTAGCAGAAGTGTGAAACAAAAATAACATCAGAATACACAATCTGAAGCTGAATACATTTTTTTGTCTGAAAAACCTCTAAACATGATGAGTTGATGGGAAAAGACCCCAACTAAATCAAATAAGATAAAACTAAAAATACATAGAGAAATCTGAATAAGTATGTTCCTCTGGAGATGAGGACTCACCAATAAGTGTAAGATGCTAACTCTGAAGACTGGTTATGAACGGGGCTGAGTCTGAGTGCCTGGTCTTGTATCATGAAACGATACAACATAGAGTATGCGGTCAGTACATGGAATGTATCGAGTATACAGGTTACGTAAAACTGCTTAAATATGTAAAATCATCTAAAAACATGCATAATGTAAAACATAAACAATAAGAATATGAGAGTAGGGATTGCATGCATTCTTTCTGAAATCATGATCTCATCATAATATGGCATAACATTATAACTGAATCGATTGACTCAAAGATGAAATCGGATAGTCAAGAGTAAATCTGAACATTGAGTCGAACCTTCTTTAGAACTTATATAGGTATATAAATCTCATCAATGATGAACATGCTAAACTAAAATCATGAGGAACAATAGAAGACTTGTCTTTTAACCGACATACAACGACAGAGCTTACGTGGTCCCAACTATCACACTCAAGTGGGTAGAGCCGTCCAAAGCCTTGCCAGGGCTAAGAATGATACCATGATATCGATATTAAGCTCGTGGCCCAATAGGACAGGGGATAGCTCACAAGGGAGGTCCTGAAGTATTATATATAAAAATAAACTACGTTGGCGCGTAGTTCTGAGGCATAGGGTGATCGACCCTTAGCCTACTCGATGCTAGATACTACTCCCAAAAAAATGCATATTCTCTTCATTGTTTTTCAATGAAGCTTACCATCATCAATTAACGAAGCCGAATAATCAAATTCATCTTAAATCTCAAATAATGCATATGAGAAGCTTTAGCTCAAAACATACCACAAGTTGAAAGATAATTGGGAGTCTTCGCTCCAAAACCATGTGGTAAGCTTAATTCGGGAAAATCATAAATCATACCTGAATATCTGGGAATTTCCCAATACCTTAACATGCTTTAAAATACTCAATGCATATTGAAAACATGATTATAAACATGGGTAGCTTGAAAACATGCTTTTTATCATAATATTTCATCATAATCATACAATCATTATAAATCTCATCTTCAATGAACCTTCTATGATTGGAATATTGATTTAATAAACTTACAACATGATTTTTCATTGAAAATAACCTAAAACTTTCTTGTGAATCGTAATTCAATATTATATACATATTTAAATCATACCCATATAGAGAATTAGGAACTTCATGCATTGAGTTAAAACCCCATAGATTTGACATCGGAAATTCATGATTTAGAGAGGGATTGGGCATAAGTGTGAAAGGATTCACCCATTCATAACCCTACATACCCGACTAAGGCTGATTCTTACACTTCTCTGATTTCCCAAGGAAGAATTGAAAAGAATTTAAGGAAGAACAAGCTTGATCACCTTTCTAACTTTCTATTTTTTCATGCATGAATGAGAATGGAATAAAATGAATTTAACCTCCTTAAAAGTCATCATTCATAACCTAAAACGGCGTAGTTTAGGCCTTAGGATCATAGGAATTATAGAAAAATCCTTACTAAATTCACAGGAAATAACTGACAGCCAGTCCCCATGAGGGATTGGACGACTTGTCACCACTAGCCACGACTCATGGAGTCGTCCGTCAAGTACATTGCTTATCGATTCATCTGGGCTCATCACGAGTGGCTCAACGATTCGTTATCGGTGACCATGACTAGTGGTCACCACTTGTCATGTGCACTTCCTTAATCTCAATCAAACCTTTCCATATTGGCCACGACTCATCCCACTAATTGTGGTGACTTCCATGACTCACGGGGATCCAAATTTCCAAATTTCAACTCACCTTCTGAGCCTCACCAGGAATCACATCGCGACTTGTGGTCTTACCCCACGGGTCACCTCACGACTCGTTCTGCGTCCTGATGCCAATTTTAAATTTTTCTTCATTTCAACTCTCGAGTCTGATCTTTGGGCTTCTGGGGTATAAAAATATCTTTCCCTTGGGAACATTCATCCTTAAATGTTGAAAAATATATGGAAAAGTAGAGAAATGTAATCATCATATTCAAATACTGATCATTTAAGCTGACAACTGACGGAATGACTACCTCCGATTCAAACTACATGGCTGAATTGAATTCATGAATTATATACACATCCACATACATAAAAGAAATTTGGGAACATGAAATGAATCTTGAAAACTAAATAGAGTTTTAGGGTAATAACTGATACCTCAAGCTGGAACTGAGCTAGTAGAGAATAAATGTGGGTATCTAGCCATCATGTCTGCTTCCGCTTTCCACATAACGCCTTCAACTTGCTAATTCCTCCATAAAACTTTAACTGAAGCTACTTCCTTGTTCCTTAGCCTTCGAACTTGAAGATCCAATATTTCCACTGGAACCTTCTTATAACTAAGGTTGTCTTTCACACCAACACTGTCCACTGGGACAACTAGAGCTGGATCACCCAAACATTTCTTTAAGAGGGACACATGGAAAACAGGATGCACGAAAGCTAATTTAGAGGGAAACTCCAATTCATATGCCACCTTGCCAAACCGTTTCACAATCCGGTAGGGGCCAACCTAATGAGGGCTATGTTTTCCTTTTTTTCCAAATCACATCATTCCCTTCATGGGAGATACCTTCAAAAACACACAATCATCCACCTTGAATTCTAATTCCCTCCTTCTCACATCGGCATAGGTCTTTTGGTGACTTTGAGCTATTTTCAACCTATCCCGTATGAGATGTACCTTCTCCATTACCTCATGGACCGAATCTAGTTCTATCATTGCAGCTTCACCATTTTTGAACCAGCCAATAGGCGACCTATACCTCCGCCCATAGAGAGCCTCAAACGGAGCCATCTGAATACTGGAATGGTAGTTGTTATTGTACACAAACGCGATAAGAGGCAAATGATCATCCCAACTACCCTTGAAGTCAATCACGTAAGCTCTTAACATGTCTTCAAAAGTCTAAAATTTCCACTCTGCTTGACCATCCGTTTGCGGATGAAATATTGTGCTAAGCTTAACCTGAGTACCAAGTCCTTTTTGAAATGACCTCCAAAATAGAGAGGTAAATTAAGTACCTCTATCTGAAATGATGGATAAGGGCACTCCGTGCAATAGAACTAGCTCCCGGATATATACTTTTGCATAATCCTCCGCCGAATCCGTGGTTTTGACCGGTAGAAAATAAGCGGCCTTGGTCAATCTGTCTACCACAACCCAAATGGTGTCATTTTGTCAACGAGTGCGAGGAAGCCCTGTGATAAAGTCCATGTTGATTTTTTCCCATTTCCAAGTAGGAATAATTATATCCTGAAGCACACCTCCTGGTCTCTGATGCTTAACCTTTACTTGCTGAAAGTTTTGACACATAGCTACGAATTCTGCTATAACCTTCTTCATGCCATTCCACCAATAGAATTCCTGTAAGTCACAGTACATCTTGGTGGAACCTGGATGGATAGAATACGTAGATCCATGAGCCTCATGCAACATTCGGCTCCTCAAATTATCAACATCCGGAACACATAAGCAACCCTAGTACCGAAGCACACCATCTCCCCATTTGGAGAAGACCTCTACCTTCTGATTCTAAATGGATTCATTCAACTTTACTAAAATAGGGTCCTCATCTTGTCTAGTTTTACATCACTGACCAAAAATGATTCTGATTCATTCTGAACAATAACAACGCCATCAGTCGAGTTCACCAACCGAACTCCCAACCTTGCGAGCTGGTGCACATCCTTCACCATCTCCTTTCCCTCATCCACATGGGACACACTCTCCATAGAGAGTCTACTAAGTGTGTCTACCACTACATTTTGCTTACCGATATGGTAAAGGACACTAATATCATAGTCCTTGAGTAGCTCCAACCACCTCCTCTACCGAAGAATGAGATCCTTTTGGTTAAACACATATTGTAAACTCTTATGGTCCGTGAACACATCCACGTGGACCCCATACAAATAATGTCTCCATCTCTTTAATTCGAATACCACCGCAGCCAAATCAAGATCATGGGTCGGGTAATTCGTCTTTTGGACTCTTAGCTGTCTAGAGGAATATGCTATAACTTTTTCGTGTTGCATCAATACACACCCAAGTCCAATCCTTGGAGCATCAAAATACACCACGAACCCATCAGTACCCTCGGGTAGGGTCAACACCAGTGCTGAGGTAAGTCGAGCCTTCAACTCCTGAAAGCTGCTCTCACAATCCTCCGACCATTGGAATTTCACCTTTTTTGGGGTCAATTTGGTTAAGGGTGCTGCAATAGAAGAGAAACCTTCCACAAATCTTCGATAGTAGCTGGCTAAACCCAAAAGCTCGAAATATCTGAAGGATTCACCGGTCTTAGCCAATTCTTCACCGTTTCTATTTTATGAGAGTCCACCTTTATGCTTTCGCTTGATACCACATGGCCCAAAAATGCCACTGAGTTCAACCAAAATTCACACTTGCTGAATTTGGCATATAATTGGCGATCCTTGAGAGTTTGCAACACTACTCTCAAATGAGCGGCATGCTCCTCCTCGCTCTGAGAGTATATCAGGATGTCATCAATAAACTCAATCACGAACATATCCCAAGTGGGTGTTCATCGCTTCGAGAGTATATTAGGATGTCATCAATAAACTCAATCACGAACATATCCCATGAATGGCTTGAACACCCTGTTCATCAAGTCCATGAAAGCTACAGGATCATTTGTTAGTCCAAAAGACATAACTACAAACTCATAATGACCATACAACGTCCTGAAGGCTGTCTTGGGGATATCGCTCTCCCAAACTCTGAGTTGATAGTACCGGGGTCTGATATCTATCTTCGAGAAACACTTGGCACCCTTTAGATGGTCCAATAAATCATCAATCTGGGGGAGAGGATACATGTATTGATGTTAACCTTGTTCAATTGCCAATAATAAATACACATGCAAAGGGAACCATCTTTCTTTTGGACAAAGAGAACTGGTGCACCCTATGGGGACTTGCTCGGTCTAATGAAACCCTATCCAATAGGAACTTCAATTACTCCTTAAACTCCTTTATCTCAGATAAATTCATTTTGTAGGGAGGAATAAATATAGGTTGTGTATCGGGAAGAAGGTCAATACCAAAATCAATATCCCGCTCGAGAGGGATTCTTGGTAGATCATCAAAAAAGACATTTGGATACTCAGACACCATTGGAACTGACAAGATAATTGGGGTCTCGGACTCCACATCATTCACCCTAACTAGATGGTACACACAACCCTTAGAAATCATCTTTCTAGCCTTAAGGTAAGAAATGAAACGACCTAAAGGCATAGTTGAACTACTCTAAGATTGGCTCTCCCGAAAATATGAACTCTACTGCCTGGGTTCTACAATTAACTGAGTAATAAAATGCAAATAGCCAATCCATGCCGAGGATAACATCAAAATCGGTCATGGCTAATTGTATCAAATCTGCTGAGGTGATTTTCTAAAGGACTGAGATTGGGTAACTTCTGTACACCCGTCTAGCTACAACTGAATCACCTACTGGAATAGAGACTGAGAAAGGTTCTGACAAGACTTCGAAACTGACTCTGAAGCTACTAGCCATATAAGGTGTCATAAAATACAAGGTAGCCCCCGGACCTAACAAGGCATAAACATCAAGATGGAAGACTTGTAACATACCAGTGACAATATCCGGGGAGACCTCCTACTCCTAAGGGGATGCTAATGCATAGAATCTATTTTGGCACTGACCGCCACCTGTGCTAGTAGATGCCCCCTGCTGTGCTGAGCGTGCGGGAGGGGCAGTTGTACTAGAAAATGGGCCTAGGCCCCTATCATGATCCTGTATCGCTTCTGGGCAATCTCTGAGCATGTGTTCGTGCTCCCCACACCCGAAGCAAACACCTAAACCTTCCAAGCACTGGCCCGTGTTCCCCCGACTACATCTACAGCAAGCTAGGATGCTAGAATCTATATGTCTGCTGCTCTGACCCCTAGAGCTTGATGCTCGCTCCCTCTAGTCTTGCCTAGGCCTAGATGGCACAATCAACACTGAAGATGTTGGGGATGAAGATATCTGGTGGGTATGCTATCAGTGCGCACCACCTGACCTCGGTGGTGAGAACCTATGACTATCAGTCCTTGCCCTCTTGGCCTCCCTTTCTCTCATATGCGTTGCCTCCTTCTGCTGGATGTACAAGACTATCCGAGGGAAATCCATATACAGGTGGTGCATACAGTTCCTACAATCCTTTTCCAATAGCCCGTCATGCCATGAAAAAACCTGCTCACCCGCGCCCTCTGGTCAGCCACTAAGTCCGGGGCATACTTCGACAGGCGAGTGAACTCAAGGGAATACTCCTGCACCGTCATTCTCCCTTACTTAAGATTCACGAACTTGGCTTCATTTAGCTCCTGCATGTCATGAGGGAAGAACCGACCTAAGAAAGCAACGTGGAACTCCTCCCAACTGACAGGACTTGCCCCGGCAACCCTACTATCTTTCCATTGTCGAAACTAGATGTGTACGACCCCTTTAAGCTGGTATGAGGTCAACTCTGCACATTCATCCCAATTCACCCAATGACCTTGGTGATCTTCACAATCTAATCAATGAACTCATGTGGGTTCTCATCTACTTTTGACTCGGGGAACTTTGGCGGGTTCATTCTCAAGAAATCTCTGACTCGAGCTGCCGCTGCATTGCCATTTTGTAGGACATGAGCAACTACCTTCTGATTGACCTGAGCGGTCAAGGCTTGCGCGAGCATCTTAATAGCTGCCCTAAATTTAGCATGGGCAACGGGCTCCGGTGCATGGTGCTCCTAGACTGGTGGGGCCTGCTGCTGCCCATTTTCGTTGCCATCCTCGTGGCCATCTCCATTCCCATTCCTTCTACCATTTACTCTCGGGGAGCCATGATTCTGTAGTTGCAAATAGAACAAAGGGAAGGGAACATTTTATCTCATGACACAGATCATGAAGGAAGGGAACATTTCCTAAACGTCTCATAGCCTCTTCGTCATAAGTGTGGCACGCTTCACACCCACGAAAAAGACTCTACTTAACATGTATTTCGGACACCCTAGAACAGTTAAAACCTATGGCTCTAATACCATGTTTGTCATGACGCGAACGGAGGCCCGGATTGAGACACGGGACAAGGAGCCCCGAGAGACTCCAAGTCGACCCATGGCATGAAGATTCATCAAAATGAATTACTAAAACTGAAGAGTCAACATAATAATCTTAGCGGAATTCTGAAACAAACATAACATCATAATACACAATCTGAAGCTGAATACATCCTTTTTGTCTGAAAATCCTCTAAACATGATGAGTTGATGGGACAAGACCCCAACTAACTCGAATAAGCTAAAACTAAAAATACATAGAGAAATATTTATAAAAATGGTCCTCGGGAGATGAGGACTCATCAACAAGTGTAAGATGCTAACTCTAAAGACTGGCTATGAATGGGGCTGAGCCTGAGTGTCGGATCCTGTATCAAGAAACGATACAACATAGAGTATGTGGTTAGTACGTGGAATGTGCTGAGTATGCAAGGTAAGTAAAACCGCTTAAATAAGTAAAATCCTTTTAAAACATGCATAATGTAAAAAATAAATAATAAGAATCTGAGAGTAGGGCTTTCATGAATTCTTTCTAGAATTATGATCTCATCATAACATAACATAACATCATAATTGAATCGATTGACTTAAAGCTGAAATCGGATAGTCATGAGTAAAACTGAACATTGAGTCAAACCTGCTCTAGATCATATAATAGATATATAAAACTCATGAATGATGAACATGCATAACTAAAATCATGAGGAACAATGGGAGACTTTTCTTTTAACCGACATACCAAGATAGAGCTTAGGTGGTCCCAACTATCACACTGAAGTAGGTAGAGCAATCCAAAGCCTTGCTAGGGCTAAGGACGATAACATGATATCGATATCAAGCTCGTGGCCCAATAGGGTAGGGGATAGCTCACAAGGGAGGTCCTGAAGTAATATATATAAAAATAACCTACGTTGGCACGTAATTTTTAAAGCATAGGGTGATCGACCCTTAGCCTACTTGGTGATAGACACTACTCCAAAAAAAATGAATATTCTCTCCATCATTTTTCAACAAAGCTTACCATCATCAATTAACAAATATCGACTATCAAATACATCTCAAATCTAAAATCATTCATACGTGAAGCTTTAGCTCAAAACATACCACAAGCAGAAAGATAATTGGGAGTCTTCGCTCAAAAACCATGTGGTAAGCTTAATTCAAAAAAATCATAAATCATACTTGAACATGTGGGCCTTTCCCAATACCTTAACATGCCTGAAAATACTCAACGCATATTGAAAACATGATTATAAATATGGGTAGCTTGANTTCATTATAATATCTCATAATAATCATACATTCATCACAAATCTCATCTTTCATGAACCTTCTCTGATTGGGCATTTTGATTTAATAAACTTAGAATGTGATTTTTCATTGAAAATAACCTAAAACTTTCCCATGAATCGTAATTCAATATTATATACATATTTAAATCATACCCACATAGAGAATTAGGAATTTCATGCATTGGGTTAAAACCCCATAGATTTGACATAGGAAATTCACGCTTTAGAGAGGGATTAGGCATGGGTGTAAAAGGATTCTCCAATTCATAACCCTACATACCTGATTAGAGATGATTCTTACACTTCTCTGATTTCCCATAGAAGAATTGAAAAGAATTTGAGGAAGAACAAGCTTGATCACCTCTCTAACTTTCTATCTTTGCATACATGAATGAAAATGCCTAAAATGAACTTAAACCCCTTAAAATTCATCATTAATAACCTAAAATGACGTAGTTTATGCCTTAGGATTATAGGAATTACAGGAAATCTATTACTAAATTCAAAGGAAATAACTGACTGTCAGTCCCCATGAGGGACTAGACGACTCGTCACCACTGGCCACGACTCATGGCGTCGTCCGTCAAGTACACTAATTATCAAGTCATCTAGGCTCATCAAGGGTGACTCAACGATTCGTTACTGGTGACCATGAATCGTTGTCACCACTCATCATGTGCACTGCCTTAATCTCAATCAAACCTTTCCCTTGCTATCCAAGACTCATCCCGCGAATCGTTGTGACTGACTACGACTCGTGGTCACATCCTTGGGGATCCAAATTCCAAATTTTAAACTCACCTTCTAAGCCTCACCACAACTCACATCATGACTCGTGGTCTACCCCCACGGGTCACCTGACGACCCGTTCTGTGTCCTGATGCAAGTTTTCAATTTTTCTCCGTTTCAAATCTCGGGTCTGATCTTTGGGCTTTCGGGGTATAATAACAACCCTCTGATGATGTCCATATTAATCTCTTCCCACTTTAAAGTTGGGATACTAATGTCTTGTAGCATGCCTCCAAGTCTCTCATGCTTAACTTTCAGTTATTGACAATTTGGGCATTGGCCACAAACTCCGCTATGTCCTTCTTCATGACATTCCACTAATAGACTTCCCATAAGTCACGGTGCATCTTCGAGGCACCTGGGTGGATAAAACACCAAGAGCCATGAACCTCGCCCAACATCTACTCTCTCAAGTCATCAACACCCGGAACACATAAATGACCCTGATAACAAAGTACACTATCTTCCCCTTAGGAGAAGACCTCCACCTTTTGATTTTGGACAACTTCCTTTAACTTTACCAAGATAGGGTCATTATCTTACCTAGCCTTGACCTCAGTCACCAATGAGGATTCTGACCCATTGTAAACAGTGATACCACCATCTGTTGAGTCAAAAAGGAGAACCCCTAAATAAGCAAGTTGATGCATGTCCTTTGCTAACTCCTTCCTCCCATCCTCCACATGAGACACACTCTCTATGGAAATTCTACTAAGGGAATCCGCAACTAAATTGGCCTTGCCTGAATGATAAAGGACACTCATGTCATAGTACTTGAGAAGCTCTAACCGCTTCCTCTATCGCAAATTCAGGTCCTTTTGAGTGAACAGATACTGACAACTCTTATGGTCCGTGAACACATCCATATGCATCCCATAGAAGTAGTGTCTCCAAATCATAAATGCAAACACCTCACTAAAAACTCTAGGTCATGCATAAGGTAATTCTTCTCATGAGTATTAAGCTATCTAGAGGCATACACAATTACTTTACCATGCTACATCAACACAGAACTAAGGCCAACCCTCGAAGATTCACAATACAAAACGAATCCTTTTTGTGCCTGCAGGTAGAGTCAATACTTGGGTTGAAGTAAGTTTAGTATTTAACTCCTGAAAACTCTTCTCACAGGCATTTGACAACTCAAATTTGACCTTCTTTCGGGTCAACTTTATCAACGGTGCTTCAATGGATGAAAATCCTTCAACAATCCTCCCATAGTAGATAGCTAAACCCAAAAAGCTCTTGATATCCAAAAGAATAACTGGTCAAGAACAATTCATCATCGCCTCTCTCTTTTAAGAGTCCACCTGCACACCCTCTCTTGACACCACATGACCCAAAAATGCTACTGAGTTCAACAAAAACTTACACTTGTTGAATTTAGCAAACAACTGGTGATCATTCAGAATCTATAGAACAATCCTCAAATGAGCAACATGTTTCTCCTTACTCCCTGAGTATATGAGAATATCGTCTATGAAGACAATCACGAACATATCCAATTACGGCTTTAACACCCTGTTCGTCAAATATATAAAAGTTGCAGGAGCATTTGTTAGTCCAAAAGACATAACTCCGAATTCATAGTGACCATACCGAGTCGTGAAAGCTGTCTTCAAAATATCACTCTCTCTAACTCTGTGCTAATGATAGTCGGATCTAAGGTCAATCTTTGAGAAACACTTAACACCCTAAAGTTGGTCAAACAAATAATCAATCCCAGGGAGGGGATACTTATTCATGACTTTGACCTTGTTCAACTACCGATAATCAATGCACATTCTAAGGGAACCATCCTTCTTCCGAACAACGAGAACTTGTGCACCCTATGGGGATTTACTAGGCCTAATGAAACCCTTATCTAGGAGATCTTTCAATTGCTCTTTCAAATATTTTAGCCCAGCTAGAGAAATTCTATAAGGAGGCATGGATATAAGTTGCATATAAGGGAAAGGTCAATAGCATAGTCAATCTCCCTCTTTGGAGGGACTCCTAGTAGATTATCTGGAAACACCTCCCGATACACGCACATTATAGGAACTGACTGAAGAGTCGGGGTCCCAGACGTAACATCCTTAACTCAAACTAGAAGGTACACACAACATTTAGAAATAATCTTCCTATCCTTGAGATAGGAAACAAAGCAACCTACAAGCACAACTAAACTACCCTTCCAGTCTAGGACTGGCTCACCCAAAAATCGGAACTCTACTCTTTGGATTCAACAATTTACTGAGGCATAACATGCATATAACCAATCCATACCAAAGATAACATCAAAGTCGGCTGAATTGACTTTCTAACAAAATGTGATAGGGAAATTTCTGTATACCCATCGAGCTATAACTGAGTCACCGATAGGAGTATAGCCTAAAAAGGGTTCTGATAAGATTTCAGGACTGACTCCAAAACTAATAACAACATAATGTGTCAAAATAGTTAAGGTATCCCTAGATCTAACAATGCATACAAATAAAGATGGAATACTCGTAATATACCAGTGACCATAATTAGAGAGACCTCCTACTCCTGACAAGATGAGAGCGCATAAGATCTGTTCTGATGCTAACCACCACCTGCGCTAATGGATGAACCCTGCTAAGACGAGCATGCTGGTGGAGCTCATGAACTGGTGGCTGGGTCACGACCTCTACTGGGGCCCTGTCTGTCCGAAGGGCAGTCTTTAAGCATATGTCTGGGCTTCCCACACCCGAAACATGCACCTAAACCTGCTAGACACTCTCTAGTATGACTGTTACCAAACCTGCCACAAACTGGAATGCTGAGCTCTCTTGACCTACTCCCCTGACCTCTAGAGCCTGACACCCCACCCCTCTGATCACACCTTGATCTAGACAGAGCACTGATTGACGATGGCGGTGGGGTTGACAACCTTTGGTGGGACTGCTGATGGTGTCCTCCACTGGACCTCTATAGAAACAACCCAAAGCTTCCTATCTTGGACCTCTTGGCCTCTCTCTCCGATTTCTTCATCTAATCCACCCCTATCTGTTGAGTGTATATGACCAATCATGAGAAGTCTAGATCATTGTTCAAAATAGAGGTCCTACACTACTTGACCAGCGAGTCTGACACTCTGTACATAAACTTGGTCATACAAGTCCTCTAGTTTGCAACCATCTCCGACACATATCTAGACAGTCGGGTAAACCCCAAGACGTAATCTTGGACAGTCATATTGTTTTGCCTCAACTTGATTAACTCTGCTGCCTTTGCCTCCCTCAACTCTCTAGGGAAGAATTTGTCCAACAAGGTAGTCATAAACTTATCCCAACTCATGAGAACTGCTCCCACTACTCTACCATCCTTCTACTAGCGGTACTAAATATAAGCAACCCCATTCATTTGATAGAAGGCTAAATCGATGCACTCCTCCCCCATCACCCCCATAATCTAGGAAATATCCTGTATCTCCTTAAGGAGCTCATGCAGGTCCTTATCCATTTTCGACCCAAGGAAATCAGGTGGATTCATCCTTAGAAAGTCTCGAACTCTAGCCACTGCTGCGTTCCCATTTTGGGAACATGAGCCACCACCTGCTGATTGGCCTAAGCAGTCATAGATTTTTCCAACATTTGAAACACCGCTCTAAACTCAGCATGAGTGACATGCTAGTGCTGGCGGGGCTTGCTGATACCCGTCTCCATTTCCATTGTCATGGCCATTTCCATTGCTATTCCTTCTTCCATTCACTCAACGAGGAGACATATTTTTGCAATCGCATATAGCATGAGTTAGAAGGATAGAGAGATAGTTCATCACACGAAATGGATCATGAAAGAGGGGAAATCTACTAAAATGACCTGTAGTCTCTCCCCCTTAAGTGTGGCACACTTCACACCCATGGAAAAGACTCTACACATTGTGGCTTTCAAACACTCTAGGACACTCTAAATTTCTCTGATACCATATTTGTCACGATCTAAGTTGGGACCGGGGATCGAGACACAAATTCTAGAACCATGAATGACTCCAATTCGGCCCATGGCATGAACATGACAATTAAAGATCATATATCAAAGCGGAATCTGATACTTAAACTTGAATATGCAGATGTTTGAATAACATAGCATTCATAAACAGAGTCAAAGTCAACAAAGCTAAAAATTCAACATAATGTCTTATAAGCCTCTTACACGTGTGATGAGCTGATGGGACATATCCACAACGAGCTCACTAAAGTTTGAAACTGAATATCACATAATCAAATGCTAACTGAATGTCCTTAGAACAAAAGGACTCACCAACAATGGGAACTAAGCTAAACTGCGAGAAAACTTGACTAATGACGAAATTGAGTCTGATCGTCTAGACCTATATCATGAAGCGATACTACATAGAGTACAGTCAGTACATGAAATGTAATGAGTATGCAAAATAAGTAAAACATGATGAGTAACTGTTAACCAAAATCATACATATAAACATAAATCACAAGATCATGAGAGTAAGGACTGCATGATGAAATGTGAATCTAAATCATGTATAGTCATACGCTAAATATCATATCTGAGTAGAATGACCCAAAGCTAAAATAGAAATCATATGACTTCTTATAGCTGAAATCATAAGTAAAAGCTTGTAAACAGATCACTGGGTCAAGCCTTCTATAAAACATAATATCATAAGTAATGAACATGAATAATTAAAATCATAATAAACAATGGGAGACTCGTCATAACCAACACCACCACGATAGAGCTTTCATGATTCCCCAACTATCACACTCAAATTGGCAAAGTCGTCCAAAATCTTGTCAGGGCTATGGACGCTACCATGATATTGATATCAAGATGAAGGCCCCTTGGGGTAGGGAGAAATCTCTCTCGAGAGGTCCTAAATATAAATATACCTATATTGGCACGTGTCACGACCTGACACTACTCCCTTGACGCGACAAGGTACTTAGAACCATAAGTAACCCCAAGCTAACTCATGGCATAGCATACTGCTGACATACTGAATATAAGTTGTAAGAGGAATCTTTAAAAACACAATTGGTAAAAATGTCTTGAATAACAAAGATCTGATGACATGCTGAACTACAAAGCTTGTTTGAAATCCAACTAAGAAACTAACGAGTTGCTGGGATAAGTCCCCAGCTAACTCTAAGGTTCAAAACTAACACAGAAAAATAATATAGTTGGAAAAGAAACATCTGGTCCTCAGCAAATAAGGACTCACCATAAAGGTCTGCTGAAAGTCACCGAAGAAGTACTACTGGTGATGCTTAGTATGAGAACCTATGCTTAAATCATAAGATGATAAAACATAGAAGGTATGCATCAGTACATAGAATACACTAAGTAAGTTAGACATAATGTTAAATATAAGAATACTAAAAATGTAAAAAAAACTTGTGCTGACAGGACATGCAAAGACCATAACTAGAATCATAAATACTGAAATCATCTGCAAAAGCTGATAAGGCTATAAGTACTAATAACTTTCTGAAGGTTCTAAGCATGTCTTGGAATCTGGAGGATTGAACTAAAGACTATGAATGTACTGGACATAACTATACGGTAGTATATTGCGGGAGAACTATAACAGACATGTAAACCTGTGAGCTAAACATGGAGTCCGATGTATACCTCCCATCGTAGAAGGCCCACTATACCTTGGTAGGGTATAGTAGTTGAACTTGGTGATCACTGTCTGATGCCCATACGGGCTAATAACTTATGGTGGCAACATAGTTCTTGGAAACTGGGTGTGCTGGACCCCCACCCTCTCAGTGCTAAGTTCTACTCCCACTAGAAATCTAATTTTTTTAGTAACTAGGCTTATTGCTCGAAAGTAATGTCCTATGACTTAAATCAAAACTACTTTTCTAGAAGTGTTCTGAGAGTCTAAGGACCTGAAAGTAATTTTGTTCCAAGACTCGTCAAAGCTTCTTTATCTAAAAGTATTGTAAAGATCTAAGGAACAACTGACAACTGATAACTGGTACTACTGAGGTTACGGACTTCCACATAACTTAAGAGTAGTAAAACTGATTAGCTCACATATCTGTAAGATACTAGTATTCTGAATAATGACTATTTGTATGACTAATATGCTGAACTAATAGAATATACTATACATCTGAACTGTGCATTTTCTAGGAACAAGTTCAGTATACATGACCATTCATGCTATTTAAGACATTAACAACTTATAAACAAACTCTTTGAGAATTCATGCCAAGCTAAAGTTAAAAAGAAACATATTGAATAACTAAAAAAAATACTTTTATGAGCATTAAGAATTATAGTCATGGCAGTACTACATTATAGAAGAAATAGGGAAATCTCACAATCACAGAAAATCCCCAAATCATTATCTTTAGAGATATTGTAACACTAGGGTTTGCTAAAAACTTTGGGACAAAAGGGTGAAAGGGATACGCACATTCATGTCCCATACACCTGTAGTAGAATCCCTAAGAAAATCTTTGGGAGAAATTGGAGAAGAAAACTGAATGCCCTCGCTTTTCTTGAGAGGAGAGTTCTGAGTTTACATACTGAACTTGGGTATTCTGGGAGAGAATGAGAGAAGAAATCGATTGGCTCCCTTAACCCCATTCTAAAAGAATCCCAAAATAACATAGTTTAGGCATTAAAATAATGAAAAGTTACAAAAATTCCCCTGAGAGAAACATCTGGAAAATTGCTAAATGGGGTCAAACGGATCATACAACAGTTCTTTGGTTGTGACCACGACACGTTGGGACCAATCGTTGGTTTGGGAAAAAAAATCTTTATTATTGGAACCAGGTAACGGACTAAAAGAATGATTCATTTGATGAACCAACAGATTGTTGGTTCCTCTTGTTGTCCCTGGGAAGATTTTGAATACATAACTGAACTCCTACCAATGGACGACACAACGACTCATTGGTTCTGGGAAAGTTTGAGTCAACTCTTTGAACTAAGTAACCACGAGTGATAATACGGCCTGTTACTGCTCGCAACGGGTCGTTCCATGTATTGTTGGTTCCTGGAATACCACTGTCAAGGCTGACAACAGCTTAGGAAACAGGTCATTGTTTCTTACAATGATTCATTATCTTAGCCGTTATGAGACAGGATTTTCTGGTTTCTTCCTTATTTTTCATATTTTGAATGGGTTTTAGCGTACAAAACATTCGGGATATTGCAATATCTCCCCCTTGGGATCATTCATCCTTGAATGAAGGCTAAATAAGTTGAAAGACTGGGGAATGAGCTGTATCCCAAACTGAAAAGTATAAATTGATTTCTAAAGGAGTGACTTATTTCGAACGGAGATAGGCATACTAACTGAGTTTATGCAACTAAAGTGCACATTTAGACATGAATAAGGATAATGAGTATGGAACTAAATAGACTATTGAGGAGGTACTTGAACTTGGTGCTGAAGCTGAACTAGAAGGGAATAAATAAGGGTATTTAGCCATCATGTCTGATTCTGATTCCCATGTAGCTCCCTAAACTAGTTGGTTCTTTCATAAGACCTTTACTGAAGCGACCTCCTTATTCCTTAGCTTACGAACCTGACGTTCTAGGATTTGAACTGGAGCTTCTTTATAAGAGAGACTGTCCTTTACACAAACACTCTCTAGAGAGACTACTAAGGTCAGGTCATCGATGCATTTCTTTAACAAGCACATAGAAAACTGGGTGCACCGATGATAACTCTATAGGTACCTCTAGCTCATAAGCAACACTACCAATGTGTCTCAGGAATTTGTAAGGGCTGATATATCTAGGACTAAGCTTTCATTTCTTCCTGAATCTCATCACCCCCTTGTAGGTGATATTTTCAGGTACATTAAATCATCAACAAAATATTCCAATTCCTTTCTCCTTACATCTATATATGATTTCTGTCGCCTTTGAGCTGTTTTCAGCCATTCCCTGATATGTTGAACCTTCTACATGGCCTCATGTATTGAATCAGGTCCTATAAAGGTAATCTCACCAACCTCATAGTACCTTATAGGAGACCTACACCTCCTACCATATAATGCCTTGAACGGGGCCATCTGAATACTAGAATGGTAGTTTTTGTTGTATGCAAACTCAATAAGAGGTAGGTGATCATCCAACTACCCTTGAAATCAATCACATAAGCCCTCAATGTATTTTACAATGTATGAATCATTTTATAAGCCTGGCCATCTATCTGTGCGTGAAAAGTTGTGTTGAGCTTAACCTGAGTACCGAACCTTTCAGGAATAACTTCCAAATGTGAAAAGTGAACTGAGTACCCCTATCTAAGATGATAGACAAGGGAAATCCTTGCAGTTTAACTAACTCCTGGATGTATAGTCTAGCATAATCTTCTGCTAAATTTGTTGTCTGAACTGGAAGGAAATTTGTTGACTTAGTCATCCGGTCTAGAACAATGCAAATAGAGTCGTGCTGTTGGCGAGTGCGAGGGTAACCCTGTGATGAAGTCCTTGTTCACTTTTTCCCACTTATAAGTAGGAATACTGGTATCCTAAGTTATACCCCTAGGTTTCTTGTGTTCAACTTTGACCTTTTTGTAGTTTGGAAACTTAGCCACAAATTCAACAATATCCTTTTTCATTTTATTCCACCAGTAGATATTTCGTAGATTATCAGTACATATTAGTGGCACCTGGATGGATAGAGTATCTAGTTCTATGGGGTTTCATTAGTATTCGCTGCCTCAAATCATCTGCCTCTGGGATACAGAACCTGCCCTGGTAATTGAGCACACCATCTCCCCATTTTGGAGAATGCTTCCACCTCTTTTCTTAGAATTGCCTCTTTCAACTTGAGTAGGATAGGGTATTCATCCTGTTTTGACTTGACCTCTACCACCAGTGAGGATTCTGACCCACTCTGGACTATACCTCCACCATAAGTTGAATCAACTAATTGTACTCCTAACCGAGCCAACTTGTGGATATCCCTTACCAGCTCCTTCTTACATTCTTCGACATGAGAAACACCTCCCATAGACATCCTATTGGGGGAATTATCCACAATATTGGCCTTGCCTGGGTAATACAACACACTCATTTTATAATCCTTTAGCAACTCTAGCCATCTTCTCTGACAAAGATTCAAGTCCGTCTGACTAAACACATACTGAAGACTCTTGTGATTAGTGAAAACATCCACATAGACCCCATAGAGGTAATTCCTCCAAATCATCAAAGCGAACACTACCGTTGCTAACTCTAGGTCATGAGTAGGATAGTTCTTCTCATGAACCTTAAGCTGTCTGGAGGCATAAGCTATGACTTTTCCATGATGCATCAAAACATAACCGAGGCCCACTCTTGAGGTATCANCTCTCCCTTACCTACCATCCGTGTATACCTATTAAGGATGATGCATCAAAACATAACCGAGGCCCACTCTTGAGGTATCATAATAGATCACAAACCCATCTGAACCTTCTGCAAGAGTCAAAACTAGGGTTGTAGTGAGTCAAGTCTTCAACTCCTAAAAGCTCTTCTTATATTCATCCCACCACTGAAACTTGACTTTCTTCTAAGATAACTTGGTCAAAGGGGAGTCAATGGAAGAGAAACCTTTAACAAACTATCTATAATAGCCAGCTAGACCCAAGAAACTCCTGATATCTAATGGAAAAGTTGGTCTTGGCTAGTCCTTCACTGCTTCTATATGTTAAATCCACCTAAATACACTCTATAGAGACCACTTGACCAAGGAAAGCAATTGACTTTAACAACTATTCACATTTACCGAATTTGGTGAATAAATAGCAGGTCCTAAGAGTCTATAATACTATTCTCATATGGTCGGCATGTTCCTCATCTATTTTGGAATATACCAGAATGTCGTCTATAAAGACAATGACGAACATGTCTAGGTACGGGTTGAACACCCTGTTCATCAAGTCCATTAAGGTTGCAGGAGCATTGGTTAGACCAAATGATATAACTACAAATTCATAGTGACCATACTGAGTTCTTAAGGGAATTTTAGGAATGTCACATACTCTGACATTGAGCTGGTGGTATCCTAATCTAAAATCTATCTTGGAGAAACAACTAGCTTCCTAAAGCCGATCAAACAAGTTATCAATCTAGGTAGAGGATATCTGTTCTAGACTGTGACTTTACTCAGCTAACGTTAGTCGATGCATATTTTGAGGGTACCATATTTCTTTCACATGAATAGGATTGAAGCACCCCATGGAGAGATGTTGGACCTGATGAAGCCCTTAGCTAGAAGATCTTTTAGTTGTTCATTCAAATCCTTAAGTTCAGCTGGAGCCATTATGTAAGGAGGAATAGAGATGGGCTGGGTGTTTGATAGGCTTATGCCAAAGTCTATTTCCCGTTTGGGAGGGATTCCAAGAAGTTCTTTAGGAAAGACATTAGTCAATTCACTAACAACTGGAACTATTTGAATAGTCAGGGTCTTGGAGCTGGAATGTGTGACCCTAACTAAGTGATAGATGTACCCCTTTGAGATCATTTTACTGGCCTTAAGGTAGGAAATAAACCGAACTTTAGGTGCTGAAACACTACCCTTCCATTTTAATACTGGATTATTAGGATACTGAAACTTAATGAATCTGGTTCTATAATCGATTGAAGCATTACAAGAATGCAATTAGTCCATGCCATGGATGAGGTCAAATTCAAGCATATCTAGATCTACTAGATCAACTGAGGTGAAATTACTCAACACTACCGCCGAACAATTTCTATAAACTCGATATGCTCTAATGAGTCACCAACCATAATATATACTGAGAATGGTTTTGAGAGAACTTATGGACTAATATAAAATTGAAAATCAATGTACGGAGTCACAAAGGAAAGTGTGGCTCTTGGATCTAGAAAAACATATATATTAATGTGGAAAATCGCAGCATACCAAGAACCACATTAGGTGAATTCTCCTGATCTTGCCGAGAATATGGGGCGTAGAAATAATTTTGGCGCTGACTGCGACCTGTTCCTGAAGTAGTGCCCTGTTGAGCTGGGCGACCTACCAGGGCTGCTGAGGTAGTATACTAGGCCCTTCCCCGTCCTACTGACAAACACTCTCTCAACTTATAACCCAACTGACCACAACCAAAGCAACCATCTTTTCCTAGACAACACTCCTAAGGGTTTTTCTTCCCACATTTAGGAAAGGCTGGAAATGAGCGCCTATTAGAAACATAATTCTAGGACTGATAGCCTGATGCTCCACTCCTTCAGACCTTGTAGGATCGAAAAGAGGGGGAACTGGCTGATGAGGGTGATGGAGGTCTCTACTGCTGCTGCGGGCGACTACTACCGCCTGCCCTCTGTTGGCCATACTCAAACTAGCCTGTCCATGCCTGCTTGTTCTCTCTCTCAATCTCCTTTAACTTTTATTCCTCTATCTACTAGCATGAACAATGAGGCTAGAGAGATCTACATCTTTTATGAGCTCAGCGGTCCTACATTCTTTAAGCACTAAATCCAAAACTTCGTTAACGATCTTGAGCGTATGAGCCCTCGACTCAGCAACCATTTTCGGAGCGTATCTCAATAGCTGAGTGAACTTCAATGCATACTTCTCCACTGTGACGTTGTTCTGCCTCAAGTTCATGAATTTGGTAGCGTTAGCTTTCCTCAACTCCAAGGAAAAGAATCTATCAAGGAATGCGGTAAAAAACTCATCCACTCTACCGGACCTGCTCCATTTGACCTCCCTTCCTTCCATTGCTTGTACCAAATCTGAGCCACCCCTTTAAACTTGTAGGTAGCCAGTTCAACACTCTCAGTAGTAGTGACACCTATGATCGGGGTGATTTTTTGGATTTCATCCACAAACTCTTGTGGGTCCTCTTCTAGCTTATACCCATGGAAAGCAGGGGGATACATCCGCGTGAAGTCCCTAAACCTAATTGCAGCCAGTTCAACACTCTAGCTTGTAGGTAGCTATACATCCGCGTGAAGTCCCTAAACTTGTAGGTAGCCAGTTCAACACTCTAGCTTATACTGGCACCATGACCTACTGGTTGACCTGATGGGTCAGCCCCTGTGCCAATATCTGAATGGTGGACCAAAAATCTGTGTGGGACACCTAATCTTCCTGACGAGATATAGGAGCTGGTGGGGCTAGCCGGTTAACATTACCGGTCCTCCTTTCATTTCCTCTTCTAGGAGGCATCATTATCTGAAAGGGGTAGAGTACAAGTTACAATGATGTATTAGAGTCTCAAACTCTATGCATGATAAGAATCATAAATAAAGGGAATTTTCTTAATAATGCCTTGTAGCCTCTATAACTACTCAGGCCACCGCTTGTAGAAATTTTCTTCTTTGGAGCCTTCGCCCCTCATGGTTTTAAAACACCTCTACAAGGAAAAGGTATCCAAGAACTTATAAAGCACTCTTCGTTCTCCTCCCCAGCCGATGTGAGATTTTCCTAAGGCAAGCCTTACACTCGCCCCCCATTGGGACTCAACGTCCTCGCTGAGGTTTGCCCCACCACCAGGCGGACACCGGCTTTGATACCAACTGTAACAGCCCAGGCCACCGCTTATAGAAACTGTTCGCTTTGGAGCCTTCACCCTCACAGTTTTAAAATGCGTCTACAAGGAAATGGTATCCAAGCACTTATAAAGCACTGTAATTCTCCTCCCAAACTGATGTGGAATTCGCGTAAACCAATGTAGGATTCGCCTAAGGAAATCCTTATACTGGTGGACATCACCCTCAGTCCAACCAGAGGTCGTCAACCCTAGCTCCATCATCAGCTAGTGTTCTATCAAGACATTGAGGTAATAAAAGGAGTAGGATGTTAGGTTTTAGGGGCCATAGGAGTACGACAGAATAGCACACTTTCCTAATTTGAAGGAAATATGGTAAGAACCACCCAGGAGAGTGTTTGGTTGGCTTTGACATTAACTTCAGGTGTGGGAAGCCCGGGCACATACACAGGGATTTTCCTTTTGCTAGGAAGGGTAACAGTAGAGTTTGTGCCCTAGCCACCACATCAGTAGCTCTAGTAGCTAGCCTAACACAACAGGGCGCCTCTTCTAGTGTCAGTGGTGGACAACACCAGAATAGGTTCCACGCTCTATCATCTCGTTAGGAACAGGAGTGCTCACTTGATGTTCTCACTGGTATGTTTCAAGTATTCCATCTTGATGTTTATGCATTGTTAGATCCAGGGGATATATTATCTTTTGTGACTACTTATGTTGCTGTTACTTTTGGTGTCAATGCTGAAATCCTGTCAAAATCCTTCTCAGTCTCTACTCTTGTTGGTGAGCCAGTTTTAGCTCGGCGAGTATATAGAAATTTCCCTATCACGTTTCTTCAAAAAGTCACCTCAACCGACTTAGTAGAGTTTGATATGGCCCATTTCAATGTTATCTTTGGTATGGATTGGTTACATCCTTGTTATGCTTTAGTCAATTGTAGAACCCATACAATAGAGTTTCAATCTTCGGGTTAACTAGTCCTAGAGTGTAACGGTAGTGCCGCTGTGCCTATAGGTCGCTTTGTCCTAGTGGTTATTTCTCTTTGTCATGACCCAAACATTGGCCCGGATTGATATACGGGACAAAGAAACTCGAGAGGCTCCAAGTCGACACATGACATGAACATGACATCTAAAACTAAACATAATAATGCGGAAGTCTAACATACATAATAGTAGAAGTCTAAAAATATGGTACACCGAATATATGAATACATAACAACGATCTGAAATTGAAAACATACTATGTCTGGTAAGCCTCTACCTACTGACGAGTTGATGGGGCAAGACCCCAACTAACTCACTAGAAATTGAAAATACTGAATACAAGCTGAAATTGGGTCCTCAAAGGATGAGAACTCACCAACCCTAGCTGAGAGATGCTAACTCTGAGGACCTGGCTAACGGCGGGACTGAACATGAATGTCCAAGCTTGTATCATGAAACGATACAACATAGAGTATGCAGTCCATACTTGAAATTTACTGAGTATGCAAGGTAAGTAAAAATGGATAGTTAAAACACATAAGAGTTCGTAAGAGTAGGATAGCCTGATCACAAAGTAAAAATCATAATGTAAAAATAAGGGCTCAAGGTTTTCAAACCAGTCGTAATCCAATCATAAACATAGTCATAAGAGAAAACTCTATAAAACATAAATTGAGCCAAAGTAACATAAACATAACCATGCATAAGTTATGAGAAACAATGGGAGGACTCGTCTTAACCGACACCATCATGATAGAGCCTTACATGATTCCCCACTATTTCTCCCAAGTGGTCATGACCTCCCCAGCTTGCCAGGCAGGGAGGCGTGCGTGCCTGGTGATATCACAGGGATCATATAATAAATATATAGATATACTAATGGTGGCACTTAGTTCTAAGACCACAGGTTTTACCTGAATGCCGAGTCTACACGGTGCTAAACACTGCTCCCAAAAAACATGCACTTAAGGTCTAATATAGTAATCGTGAAATCATTCATGAAGTTAATGGCCAAATAAAATAATAACATGATGGTTCCACTTGAAATACATGATTACCCATGAATATGGGCCTATGAGTTGTCCAAGAGTAAAAAATCCATAAATCATGAAATCTATGCATACTTGTAAAATATTTATATACTTGATGTTTATAAATCCATGATAAATACTTGAGAGAAATCATATCATAAGTCATTAATCTTAATTTAGGGATTAAGTAGATCAAGATCATAATGGAATCATAACTTGACTTTTCATGAAGCATACATGATTGAGCATAATTTTATTTAAAATTTGAAACTGTAAATTAATAGTCCATATAGTTATAAAATCTGCTCATAGATCATATAACATGATTTGATACTTTAAAGGAATGGACCCATATCTAGATGAAAGAGAATTTCACAAGAATTGGAAGAAACCTCATAAGATCATGAAACTTGAATGTAGAATTGAAATCCATGGAATTGCAAAGAATTTAGAGCATGAGAGTGAAAGGAACTCCTATTTGTAGCCTTACATACCTAGGTTGATGATCCTTTAACTTGTCTTGAAGATCCAAGAGTAATTGAGAAGTTGGAGGTGATGAACCCTAGCTCATTCTTGATAAAAAATCTAATCTACGCATATTTGAAGAGTGTAGGGAGTTAGGCTATGTTAAACCCTTTAATCTGACCTTAAGGAAGCCAAAATGATGTCATTAAGGAGTTACAAGTATAGAAGTTTACCAAAATATCCCAACAATATCAAAATAAAACCTACAACAGGCAGTTACTACGACCAAGAATACAGGTTTAGGTTGATTGTACGACTCGTACTGAGAGTCGTACAAAACTTATTGCATACTAAATCGCTCATAACATTTTACTCTGAACTACGATTTGTGCAAGGTCAGATGCGTTGGAACGAAGACTCAAAGGATTTCAATTTCATGAGCTGAATCACCCAAAACCCTTTTATAAAATGGGAGCTATGGTCATTTGAAATTGACCCTTGTAAGAACTTATACTAACACTCAATCGGTAAGGAGGCTCTCAACTCAACCTTGTGCTAGAGGTTCCTTATGACCTTTATCTGCATCTAATGCACTTCTTATACTTAGTAATTGATCTTAACACCTTGTTTCCATAAACTCATCAGGCTCGAATCTATTCATATACTTAGAATGGTTCCAAACTTAGCCTGAAAGTCCAAGGCATTATAATATATAAACTCACAACTAAACTGATGATTTGCACCATCATATTATGAATTGTACCATGAGTCGTACCAGCAAGCTACGACTCGACATTTCCTTTAGTGACTAATAAGTCTATTTTCCCCAACTCTCTTAATATTTCTAAGACTCATACCACGACCCGTAACTCTATCCTTCGAGTCATACTATTACCCGTACAACATTCACTTGATAACTCCAAAGACTTGCTACGACATCTGGCCATAGCTCGTACCCACATACTATGGCTCGTAGTAAGGAGTCGTGGTTGGGAAAAAACTTATCTGATCTAGACCAGGAGTCCTCCTATGGCCCGAACTACCAACCTATGGCTCGTAGGTTGACTCGTACTAAAGTAATTTTTCTGCTGATCACACTTCAAATCTCAAGTCTAGTCTTAGGAACTTTCAGAGTATTACAATATCTCCCCATTGGGAACATTCATCCTCGAATGTGGGTTAAGCATACTGATGAATTTGGGAAAGAACATCAATCCCAAGTACTGAATAACTGAAGATGAAAAACAGATGTAGTGACTGACTCCAGACTGATACACATGATTGAATTGAATTCATGAAACATACATACATGTTAAGAGATGAATGGAACTGTTATGCACGAACTTTACATAAAACTGAATAGAGTTCTAAGGATTAAATTTATACCTCCAGTTCGAACTAAGCTAGTAGGAAAAGATGCGGGTATTTAGCCATCATATCTGCTTCAGCTTTCTACGTAGCTCCCTCAACAAGATGATTCATCCACAATACCTTCACCAAGGCTATTTCATTTTTCCTGAATTTATGAACCTAATGATCAAGGATCCATACTAGTACCTCCTCATAGGTAAGGTTGTCCTTCAACCCAATGTCCTCTATCAGAACCATTAAAGATGGATCTCCAATGCATTTCTTCAACAAGGACACATGAAACACCAGATGCCTCGAAGCTTACTCTGCTGGTAGCTCCAACTCATAGGTATCCTTGACAACCCATCTCACAACCCTATATGAAAAAACATACTGGGGACTAAGCTTCCCTTCTTTTCGAACCTCAACGAATCAAAAAATTTATATTTATCTTAAAACGAAGCTCAAGCATCAAACTATGAATTTGCCCTTCAGTAACCCTTCCAAATGATCAAAATCTGGTCAAATATTTATTCTACATAAGAAAATAAAATCATGGACACCCATATTAATATACTTCTACCTGGGGCTCAAAACGTCAACCAACAAGTCAACCCAGAGATCGGAAGGAAAAAACTGAAATTTTATTTGAATATCATGTTATCCATGACGTAAAAAACTCAAATATGAAATTTCATCCAAAATAGAGCTTAAATCGACTTTACAATCATCAAAATACGATATCTTAACTTTAGACTGAAATCCCCAATTTTTCTACAATAAATCCATGGATAAAAATGAAAACCAACTGAAGAAATTATGGAGAAATACCAAAATAAGAATTAGATACTTACCCCTTGTTAAATAGAGAAGAATGCCGCAAAAATCACTCAATTCCGAACTCTAGAGCTCCAAATATACTCAAAATACCAAATAAACACATTTTGTGCAATAATACACTGTTCAGGTATTTATATAGGGTTGCACCAGCACTTCACTAGCAACTTTAATTTTCACTAAAATGACCATAACTTTATTATACGAACTCGAAATTCAATGATTCTTTTTCCTATAATTCTTAAATAATGATAAGGACCTACTCGCTCAACCAAAACTCCATTTGGTGCTCATTTACCCAGTTAGACATTATTTTTGCTTGTTAAAAAATTATTTAATTTTTTACAATAAAAACCTGGTCTTGACTTATAGAAATTGCACCAAACTTTTCAGATAACTCCTATAATTCATGCTAAGAATTTTGAAAGTCTCGGAATAATTTATTGATCTTCAATACTAAAAACGAACCTCTAAGTTGTCCCATTTTATGCTTAAAATCATGCTAAAATACAAAGCGTTTAAATCCTCCCGAAACTCATTCAGAATCCTCTGGTCAAAAACCAAATATGCAATCCCATCATAAAACACATTTCAGATCTGTTGGAATCTTCAAATCACTGATATGAGGTCGTTTTGATAGAAAGTGGACAATGGTCAAACTTAGCTTCCTTAAAGCTCATAAATTCAACAAAAGGTTCAAATCATTCCTGAACAACTCAGGATCTACACAAACTATCCAACTAAGTCATAAATCACCATATGAAACTTACATAGCTTTTAGAACCTGAATTCGAGCTCGTTAACCTGAAATGTTGGCTTTTGTGAAACCTCTCAAACTTCAAACCTTCCAAAAATCAAAAATATTATTCAATCTTCATTGGATCATCTCAGGAATTGTGTCATCCATCTCCACAAGTCATAAATAAAAAAACAAATATACAAAAATATTCAAACTAGGGAAATGGATCAAAAATCACCAAATGACCATGTGGATTATTACAATTCTAGGCTTGGCTATTAACTGCACTTCCTAAACTTCTACATACCTGGCACCTATGGTAGGGATAGGGAGTTACCCTGAATGTACACATTTTAGCCATCATTTCCATCATGGGGGAACATTCATAGGGCTTAGAGTAACGAAATTATGAGCACGAATCATTCAAGAAATCTAAGTTGTGCATATACTTGATATAACACGATCTTATGAGCCGATAAAGTAAATCTTAAGGACTAATCCATAGAGATGAGCATGCTGGGAGACATGAGTGTATATACATAGCAAGGGTCATGATATAAAGCTGAGATGTATGGAATCATGGAAGAAGACCAGAATCACCATCTGAAGTGGTTACTTATCATTCTACGAATCTGAGTGTGAATATACGTAAAGAGTACTTGGAACTTAGACATGGCATAACATGTTAACATACAACATGAGTAGAGTATCGCATAGACTAAAGTACGGAAGGACACCTAAATAAGCATGGATCGAAGTCCCATAGTTACTGATTCTAGACCTTCACACTTGGAATTCAAGGCTTGACCTGGTCCTTCACCTTGTAATCTCCCCATTAGCTTAAAGGTCATCATTCTGAGGATTGGATCCACTTCTTATGTCTAGGAAGAAATCACTATCTCTTGACCTCCTAATCTCCTCTAAGGTTATCATGGAAGGCTTCATAGTTCTCCTGTCGTACTCCTCACTCTTTTGGTTCCTTACTTCAAGTTCACAAATTCGTCTACCTTATCTTCTCTTAACTCCTACAAGGAAAAATAATTCAAGAGTGCCTCTTATTCCACCGACTGGCGTTATTATTTGGAGTACATGAATACACGAGTTAGAAGGATAGAAAGATATTTTATCGCATGCCATAGATCATGAAAGAAGGGAAATTTCCTCAAACTTTTTGTAGCCCCTTCGTCATAAGTGTAGTGCGCTTCACACCCATGAAAAAAGGCTCTAATTAATGCAGCTTTCAGACACCCTAGAACACTTCAAAACCCAACGCTCTGATACCAAGTTTGTCATGACCCGAACATAGGCCTGGATCGAGACATAGAACTAAGAATCCCTAGAGGCTACAAGTCAATCCATGGCATGAACATGACATCTAAAACTCAACATAATAATGCGGAAGTCCAACATACATAGTAGTGAATGTCTGAAAATCTGATACATCGAATATCTAAATACATAATAGCGATCTGAAACTGAAAACATACTATGTCAGATAAGCCTTTACATACTGATGAGTTGATGGGAAAAGACCCCAACTAACTCACAAGAAATTGAAAATACTACATACAAGCTTAAAAAGAGTACTCGATGGATGAGGACTCGTCAACCCTAGCTGAGAGATTCTAAATCTGAGGACTAAGTTTGTCACGACCCAATCATAGGCCCGGATCGAGATACGGCACAAACAACGCCAAGAGGTTACAAGTCAACTCATGGAATGAATATGACATTTAAAAATCAACATAATAATGTGGAAGTCTACAATACATAATAGTGGAAGTCAGAAAATCTGATACATTGAATATCTGAATACATAACAGAGATATGAAACTAAAAATATACTATGTTTGATAAGCCTCTACATACTAACGAGTTGATGGATCAAGATCCCAACTAACTCACTAGATACTAAAAGTACTAAATAAAATATGAAAAGTGTCCTCAGAGGATGAGGACTCACCAACCCTAGCTGAGAGATGCTAACTCTGAGGACCTGGCTAACAACAGGACTAAACCTGAATGTTCGAGCCTATATCATCAAATGATACATCATAGAGTATGTTGCCAGTACTTGGAATGTACTGAGTATGCAAGGTAAGTAAAAACATATAGTTAAAATTCATAAGAGTTCATAAGAGTAGGACAACATGATCACAAAGTAAATATCATAATGTAAACTTAAGGGTTTAATGGTTTAAACCAATCATAATCCAATCATAATCACAGTCATAAGAGAAAACATTATAAAATAGAACTTGTGCCAATGTAACATAATGAGGAATAATGGGAGGACTCATCTTAACCATGCATAAATAATGAGGAATAATGGGAGGACTCGTCTTAACCGACACCATCATGATAGAGCCTTACATGATACCCCACTATTTTTCCCAAGTGGTTAGGACGTCCCCAGCTTGCCAGGCAGGGGAACATGCGTGCGTGGTGATATCACAGGTATCCAATAAAATATATATACATATACCTACGGTGGCACGTAGTTCTGAGACCACGACATTTACCTAAACCCCGGCTGTACTCAGTTCTAGACACTTTTCTCAAAAACATGCACGTGAGGGCTCATATAGTAATCATGAAATCATTCATTATGTTCATGGCCAAATAAAATAATAACATGATGGATCCCACTTGAAATAAATGATTAGCCAAGAATAAGAGCCCATGAGTTGGCCAAGAGTCATAAATTCATAAATCAGGAAATCCATGCATACTTGTAAAACATTTATATACTTGATATTCATAAATCCATGATAAGTACTCCAGAGAAATCATATCGTAAATCATAATTTAGGGCTTAAGAAGATCAAGATCATAATGGAATCATAACTTGACTTTTCACGAAGCATACATGATTGAGCATAATTTAATTTAAAATTTGAAACTATAAATTAATAATCAAAATAGTTATATAATCCACCCATAGATCAGAAAACATGATTTGATCCATAGAAGGAATTCACCCATAGGTATGTCATAGAGAATTTCACAAGAACTGGAAGAAACCCAATAAGATCATGAAACTTGTACCTAGAATTGAAATCCATGGAATTGAAATGAATTTAGAGAATAAGAGTGAAAGGAACTCTCATTCATAGTCGTACATACCTGGGTTGATGATCCCTTGACTTTTCTTGAAGAGCCAAAAGGAATTGAGGAGTTGGAGGTGATGAACTCTAGCTCCTTCTTGAGAGAAAATCTACGCATATTTGAGAGAGTAGGGATTTAGGCTATGTTAAACACTTTAATATGACCTTAAGGAAGCCAAAACCACGTCATTTAGGATTTATAAGCATAGGAGTTTACCAAAATATCCCAAAACTATCAAAATAAAACCTGCAACTGGCAGTTACTATGACCATCAGTACAGGTCATAGGTTGATTGTACGACTCGTACTGAGAGTCATCCATAGCCTGTTGCATCTTTACTAAATCGCTCATAATTTTTTACTTTGAACTACGATTGGCTCAAGATTGGATGTGTTGGAAAGAAGAATCAAAGGGCTTCAATTTGATGGGCTGAATCATCTAAAAAAATTTGTATAATGCGAACTATGGTCATTTTAAATTGACCCTTGTAAGACCTTATACTAACACTCAATCGGTAAGGAGGCTCTCAACTCAACCTGGTGCTAGAGGTTCCTTATGACCTTAATTTTCATCTAATGCACTTCTTATACTTAGGAATTGATCTTAACACCTTGTTTCCATAAATTCATCAAGCTCGAATCTATCCATATACCTAGAATAGTTCCAAACTTAGCCCGAAAGTCCGAGGCATTATAATATATCAACTTACAACTGAACCAACGATTCGCACCATCACATTACGACTCGTACCATGAGTGATACCACCAACCTACGACTCATCATTTCATCCAGTAACTAATGAGTCCATTTTCCCCAACACTCTAAATATTTCCACGACTCATACCCTGACCTGTAACTCTATCTATGAGTCATACTATTACCCTTACAATCATTCACCTTATAACTCCAAAGACTGACTATGACTTCTGGCCACGGCTCGTACCCACATACTATGGCTCATAATGGGAACTCATGGTTGGGAAACAACTTATCTAATTTGGACCACCTATCTTCCAACGACGCATACTACCAACCTATGACTTACAGGTTGACTCGTACTAAAGTAATTTTTTTCCACTTTTCCTACTAATCACACTTCAAATCTTAGGTATAGTCGTAGGAACTTTTGAGGTATTACACTTTTGGGCTAATGAATACTCCGACAACTTTTATGGACTTGATGAACAGGGTTTTCAAGTAGTATTTGGAGATGTTCGTGGTTGTTTCCATAGATGATATTCGCATATACTCTAAGAGCGAGGAGGAGCATGCCGCTCATTTGAGGATTGTGTTACAGACTTTCAAGGATCACCAGTTGGTTGCTAAATTCAGCAAGTGTGAGTTTTGGCTGGACATAGTAGTATTCTTAGGTCATGTGGTGTCTTATGAGAGTGTACAGATGGACTCTCAAAATATAGAAGTGGTGAAGCATTGGCCTAGACGTGTCAGTCTTACTGATATTAGGAGCTTTTGGATTTAGCAATCTACTAGCTGGAGGTTAATGTAAGAACAAGTTTTATGACCTCTCATCTCCTCCAAAGAAAAAGGTCTTTCCAGATGTAGTCACTGGCAGTTTGCGAGTATTTCATCTTGATGTGTATGAATTGATCGATCTAGGGGCTACTTTATCTTTTATGACTCCTTATGTTGGCATTAGTTTCGGAGTTAGTCCCAAAATCCTATCAGAACCCTTCTTAGTCTCTACTCCAGTCGATGACTCAGTTATTGCTCGACAGGTATATAGAAATTTCACTATCACAGTCCTTCAGAAAGTCACCTCAGCTGATCTAGTAGAGTTAGACATGACTTATTTTGATGTTTATCTTTGTTATGGAATGGTTGCATGCATTCTATGCCTAAGTGAATTGTAGAACCCATGCGGTAGAGTTCCCTTTTTCGGATGTGCCAGTCCTAGAATGGAAGGGTGTTCCACTATGCCTCTAGGTCGCTTTGTTACCTACCTTAGGTCCAGAAAGATTATTTACAAGGGTTGTGTTTACCATCTAGTTCGGGCTAAGGATGCAACGTATGAAACCCCGACTCTCTAGTCAGTTCCTATAGTGTGTGTATCTAGAGGTTTTCCTAGCTGATCTACTAGGACTCTCTCTTGAGTGGGAGATTGAATTTGGTATCGTCCTTCTTCCCGGTATGCAACTTATATTTATTCCTCCATATAGAATGGCTCCAGCTGAGCTGAAGGAATTAAAGGAGTAGTGGAAGGATTTTCTAGATAATGGATTCTTCAGACCTAGCAAGTCCCCGTGGGGTGCACCAGTTCTTTTTATTTGCAAAAAAGATGGGTCTCTTCATATGTGCATTGATTATCGGTTGTTGAATAAGGTTACAATCAAGAACAAGTATCCCCTCCCCATAATTGATAACTTGTTTGACCAACTTCAGGGTGCTAAGTGCTTATCAAAGATAAACCTCAGATTTGGGTATCATCAACTCAAAGTTAGGGAGAGTGACATTGTGAAGACAACTTTTAGGACTCGATATGGTCACTATAAGTTTGTGGTTATTTCATTTGGACTAACAAATGCTTCTACAACCTTTATGGATTTTATGAATAGGGTGTTCAAGCCATATTTGTACATGTTCGTTATTATCTTCATAGACGACTTTCTCATATACTATCAGAACGAGGAGTAGCATACCGCTCACATGAGGATTGTGATACATACTCTCAAGAATCTCTAGCTATTTGCTTAATTCATCAAGTGTGAGTTTTTCTTTGACTCAATAGCATTTTTGCGCCACATGGTGTTAAGTGAGGGTGTGTAGGTGGACTCTCAAATGATAGAAGTTGTAAAGTATTGTCCTAGACCAATTACTCCTTCAGATATTAGGAGTTTCTTGGGTTTAGCTGGCTATTACAGGAGGTTTGTTGAAGGATCTTCATCCATTGCTGCACCGTTGGCTAAGTTGACTTAGAATAAAGTCAAATTTCAATGGTCAGATGCTTGTGAGAAGAGTTTTCAGGAGTTAAAGACTCAACTAACTTCAACCCTGGTATTGACCCTACATGAGGATACAGATGTATTTGTTGTGTATTGTGATGTCTCAAGGGTTGGTCTTGGGTGAGCGTTGATGCAACATTGTAAGGTCATTTCATATACCTCTAGACAACTTAAGACTCATGTTAAGAATTACCCGATGCATAACCTGGAATTAGCAGTGGTGGTGTTCGCATTGAAGATTTGGAGGCACTATTTGTATGGGATCCATGTGGATGTGTTTATGGACCATAAGATCCTACAATATGTGTTCTCCCAGAAGGATTTGAATTTGCGACAAAGGAGATGATTATAGGTGCTCAAGGACTATGACATGAGTGTCCTTCTTCATCCGGTAAGGCCAATATAGTGGCTGATGCCCTTAATAGGCTGTCCATAGAGAGTGTCTCTCATGTGGAAGATAGAAGGAAAGAGTTGGTGAATTATGTGCATCGGCTTGCACAATTAGGGGTTCGCCTTGTTGATTCGACGGACAGTGGCGTCATTGTTCAGAATGGTTTAGAATCTTCTTTGGTGATAGAGGCCTAGGCTAGACAAAATGAGGATCCTATTTTTGTAAAGTTGAAGTAGACAATTCAAAATCAGAAGGTAGAGGTTTTCTATGAAGGGGGAAATAGTGTCCTTCGATATCAAGGTCGTTTATGTGTTTCGGATGTCGATGATTTGAGAGAGAGGATGTTGCATGAGGCTCATGGATCATTGTATTTTGTCTATCTAGGTTCCACCAAGATGTACTGAGATCTACGGGAAGTCTACTGGTGGAATTGCATGATGAATGATATAGGTGAGTTTATGGCTAAGGGTCCGAAGTGTCAACAAGTGAAAGTTGAACATCAAAGATTGGGAGGAGTGCTACAACACATTAGTATCCCCACTTGGATGTGGGAAGATATAAATATGGATTTCATCACAAGGTTGCCTCGCATACC
>JACEIK010003520.1:86678-101097 GCA_018107945.1 Datura stramonium | reverse complement strand
CATCAAAAACCTACAAAACAAAGCTAATCATGTTGGTTAGCACTTATCTTCACTTTTATATAAAATCACATGAAAATGTATCAAATAGCTTAGACAACACAACTAATTTAAGTTATAAAGCGTATCACGGGACCTATATTATTTCCCGTGATCATGAAGAGCGCCACACTTATGATGGGGAGGCTACAAGACAGTACAAGGAAAATCTCCCTTTTGTTCATACTCTTTATCGTGCGTTGAAGTCTAACTCCAAAAATGTCCCCCCTAACTCGTGCTTGATTCAATTCCGTGAAACTATGCCTCCAAATTGAGGAAATGGGAGAAGGGATGGTAATTCCAGTCGATCTGCCCCACCAGCTCCAACAGCCCCTCATGACGACACTAAGTGTCCTCAGCAGAATTTCGAGTCGCAATTCAGCTGCTGGCTCAGATAGTGACTAACCAAGTGAACCAATAGGTGGTTTCGGTGAATACAAATGGGTCTGCAATAGCTTCTAGGGTTCGGGATTTCAACCAAATGAACCCTCAACATTTCATAAATCCAAGGTGGGAGAGGACCCACAGGAGTTGGTACATGAGGTGCGGAAGATCACCCGAGTTATTGGTGTTAGTTCCGTGGGGAGTGCCGATCTAGCTGCCTACAAGTTGAAAGGGGTGGCTTAGATTTGGTACGACCAATAGAAGGAAGGGAGGCTAGCAGTAACATGGCTAGTCGAGTGGGAAGAGATCACCATAGCATTTCTAGACAAATATTTCCCTCTTGAGTTGAGGGAGGCTAAGGTCGCAGCGTTGATGAACTTAAAGCAGGGTAATATCATTGTTGGGGATGTATGAAGTGGAGTTCACTCGGTTTTCGAGGTATGCTCCAGAGATGGTTGCTGAGCCAAGAGCTCGCATGCTCAAATTTGTCAATGGGGTACAAAACTGCGGTGCTCATAAAGGAAATTGACCTCTGCAGCCTAATAGTTCATGCCCAATAGATTAAGGCAAAAAAGTTGAAGGATATAGAGTGGGAGAACAAGCGGTCTAGAGTAGTTCAATCAAATTATGGCCACCAAAGGTCCAGTGGTAGTAGCCACCCACAACAACAGCAACATAGGACTCCAACACCAACCTCAGCCAGTGCCCCTTCTTTTCGGCCTCGCAATGATCACAAGGGTGGAGCATGTGGCTCTCAGTCCCAAAGTCACAGGGCCAGCAACCAGTACCTAACATTTCCTAGGTGTGGAAAGAATCATCTAGGTGAATGCCTCCTGGAAAAAGAAGGTTGATTTTGATGTGGACAGTTAGGTCACCGACTAAAGGAGTGTCCGTCGGCAGGACAGGGGAAATCATAGTCTACCACTTCAGCAGCCCCAGCAGGCTGTCCATCTTAGCAAGGTAACACATCAGGTATGGATGGCGGTTAGCACCAAATCCAATTTTATTCTTTGTCCACCCGTCAAGATCAGGAGAGCTCAGCTAACGTGGTCATGTGTATGTTACGTCTCTTTCATCTAGATATGTATGCCCTACTAGATCCAGGAGCCAGACTATCATACGTGAATCCCTATGTAGTTGTACAATTTGAAATCAGTCTAGAAGTTCTCTCTGAACCATTCTCAATCTCTACTCCAGTTAGTGAGTCAGTTAGAGCCAGTCAGGTATATAGAAATTGCCAGTGTCAATGTTGAATAAAGTCATTCTAGCTTATCTAGTAGGGCTAGACATGGTCGATTTTGACCTCATTCTTGTCATGGATTGGTTACACTTTGTTTATGCTTCAGTTGACTATAGATATACAGTCACCAAGTTTAAATTTCCAAATGGGCCAGTTCTAAAGTGGATGGGTAGTAGTTCCACGCCTAAGGGTCAGTTTATTTCCTACCTCAAGGGAGGGAAGCTCATTTTGAAAGGGTGCATCTATCACCTAGTTCTGGTTAAAGATTCTAGCTCTAAGATACCAACTATTCAGTCATTTCCAGTTGTAAGCGAGTTCCCTAGTGTCTTTCCCGATGATCTTCCTGGAGTCCCTCTCAAGCGGGAAATAGACTTCGGCATAGACCTTCTTCTAGAAACTGAGCCCAGCTCTATTCCTCCTTGCAGAATCGCTCCAGCTGAGCTTAAGTATTTGAAGGAACAACTAAAAGACCTTTTAGATAAGGGTTTCATCAGGACCAGCATCTCTCCATGGGATGCTCTGGTGTTGTTCATGCAAAAGAAGAACGGTACCCTCAGAATGTGTATCGACTACCGCAAACAAAACAATGTTACAGTTAAGAACAAGAATCCCCTACCCAAGATTGATGAATTATTGGATTAGCTTCAAGGAGCCAGTTGTTTTTCGAAGGTATATCTTAGGTCTGGATATCATCAGCCTGAAAACAGCCTTCAGAACTCAGTATTGTCACTATGAGTTTATGGTTATGTCCTTTGGACTAACTAACGCCCCTGTAGCTTTCATGGACCTAATAAATTGAGTATTCAAGAAGTGACTAGCATGTTCGTCATTGTGTTCATAGACAACATTTTGGTTTACTCTAGAAAGGAGGAGGAGCATGCTAACCATCTGATGATAGTGTTGCAGACTCAGAGACCTCCAGCTTTTTTCTAAATTCATCAAATGTGATTTCTAGATTAAGTCTGTGGCTTTCCTTTATCATGTGGTTTCGGGTGAGGGTATTCAGGTAGATCCTCATAAAATAGGAACGGTGAAATACTAGCCAAGACCTAGTTCTCCAACAGATATTAGAAGTTTCCTGGGTCTAGCTGGTTACTATCGATGGTTCGTAGAAGGATTTTCCTCTATTGCGTCTCCTCTGACTAAACTAACTTAGAATAAGGTGATGTTCCAATGCTAAGATGCATGTGAGAAGAGCTTCCAAGTGTTGAAGACTCGAATCACTACAACTTCGATTTTGACCTAACCAGAAGGAACAATTGGGTTTTTAGTCTACTATGATGCTTCCAGAGTTGGCTCGGTTGTGTTCTAATAAAGCGAGCTAAGGTGATAATGTTTGCCTCCAAATAGCCTAAGGTGCATGAGAAGAACTATCCAACTCATGACCTTGAATTGGATGTGATAGTGTTTGCTTTGATGATATGGAGACATTATCTCTATGGGGTTCACGTGGATGTTTTCACCGACCACAAGAGCATTCAGTAGTGTTCACTCAAAAAGATTTGAATCTTCGTCAGAGAAGGTGGTTGGAGATATTGAAGAATTATGACATGAGTGTGTTGTATCACCCGAGCAAGGAAAATGTGGTGGCAAATGCCTTTAGTAGAATGTCTATGGGGAGCGTTGCTCATGTTGAGGAGGGCAAAAAAGAACTAGCAATAGATATTCATAGGTTAGCTCGGTTGGGAGTGCAGTTGGTCGATTTAGCTGAAGCTAGAGTAGTAATGCAAAGTGGGTCATATTCCTCACTAGTTGTTGAGGTTAAGTCAATGCAGGATGAAGATTCCATACTTCTTAAACTGAAAGAAGCAGTTTTAAGAAAAGAAGTAGAGGCTTTCTCCAAAGGGGGAGATGATGTGCTTCGTTACCAAGGAAGAATATATGTACCGGTCGTAGGCGACTTGAGATAGAAAATACTGGAAATAGCACATAGCTCTAGATATTCTATCCACCCAGGTGCCACCAAGATGTACCGTGATTTACGAGAAATCTACTGGTTGAACGACTTGAAGAGAGATATTTCAAAATTTGTGGCTTTACTACTCGAACTGCCAGCAGGTTAACGTGAAACACCAAAGACCTGGGGGTATGACTCAAGATATCAGCATACCCACGTGGAAGTGGGAAGAAGTGAATATGGACTTTATTACAGGTCTATCTCATACTCGTCGACAACATGACTCAATTTGGTGATAGTCGATCGGATGACCAAGTCAACATATTTTCCCCCAGTTAAAACTAAAGAATCAGCTGAGGATTACGCTAAACCATACATCAGAGAATTGGTTAGATTGCATGGAGTGCCCTTGTCCATCATTTCAGATAGAGGCACCCAGTTCACCTCGCATTTTTAGAATCAATTTACCCGTGGTATGTAGGACCCTACAGGGTTCTGAGGCGAATTATCAATGTAGCCTATGAGTTAGAAATACCTTTAGAGTTAGCATTTTTGCACTTACTCTTCCATGTGTCACTGTTGAAGAAGTGCATCAATGATCCGAGCTTAGTTTTGCCACTAGATAGTGTGGGAGTGAAGGATAGTCTCTCTTATGAAGATGTCCCAATTTAGATCCTTGACCTTCAAGTTCGTAAGCTGAGAAGCAAGGAAGTCATTTCAGTGAAAGTCTTATGGAGGAACTAGCTAGTTGAGGGAGCCAAATGGGAGGCATAAGTAGACATGATAGCCAAATAACCTCATTTATTCCCTTCCCGTTCAATTCCAGTATCAGGTATTAAATTCCTCCTCGATACCCTTATTCAGATCAGTACTCATAAGCTATATTCATGTTATTAGTGTAAATACTAGTTGTACCAACTCACTTAGTATGACAAAGTTCGTTCGAAGTTAGTCACTCCTTTAGAAATCAGTTTATAGTTTCAGTCTGGAATTGCAACTCTTTTCCCAATTTTCCAGCAGTTTTAGCCTTCATTCGAGGAAGAATGATCCCAAGGGGGAGATATTGTAATGCCCCAAAACTTTCCTAGACCAAACTCAGACCTTGCATGGAAAACCAAGGCGAAACAAGAAATTTTTTAACAAAACGACCCAGACAACAGATCCTTAGACATCATAAGCCAACATACTAAAAATCTATACATATCTATCTAAAAGCCACTAAAATATGATAAGCCAGAAGAACAATTCCCCAACTAGCTATATATAAACTGAAAACCGATGTAATAAGGAAAATATGAAATAGAACTCTAGTGCTTGAATGAAGACTCACAAACTCTAGGCTGATAAGGGACTGGAGTTTGGCTAACATCGGGGCTGAGACTTAATACCCAAACCTATGTCATGAGATGATATAGCACAAAATATGCGGTTAGTACTTCAAATACTAAGTATGGGGAATAAGTAAAACATGAGAGTTGGGACATTATGATAAAAATCATGATCATGCTATAGTTATAAAACATTGAGGTTTATCATGAATTGAAATACAATGACCCAAGGTTTAAAGCATAACATAAAGTTGAGAATATATGAAATCATAAAATAAGGTCATATATTGATCAATGAGCCATGTACAAAATACTGTAAGACAATGCATAGTAAAACATGGGAATGTCATATTCACATAATCGACACATTCTAGGTGAGCATCATTGAGCCCAACTTGTAACCATTGTCAGACGAGTGCTCATATCTTTCCAAGGGTAGGATCCATGAAGAAGTGAGTTAACTCATAATCCCATTCGTGTAAGGAAGACACTCTCAACAAGTGAGAACCCCTTCATACCTATAGTGGCATGTAGTAATGGGACTTGAGCTATCTTAACCCGTATCCACTTTGTATTAAATACTATTCCCAAAATATATATGTAGGTGCTCATAGTTATATCTGATGGGTTTTACATGGACTAGTTTAAAAATTATGTAAATTACTAAGTTTCTTGAAGTACTGAACTAGTCATGCAAAACTGCATTGATTCTGCAGCCATTATACTTAGCATTGATATATATGAGAATTGTACTTATTTTGTGCCAAACTTGCTACATTGAATATGGAGATACAAAGGATTTTTTCAAAGAATTCAACCCAAACATACTATAAAACATGCATAGGAATCATGAGAGAAATATATCACAATATAATTTAGAGTTTTTGCATGAAATAGATTTAACCCTAGATATCATGGAAATGATCATTCATCTTGAAATCATGAACTTCAACTTGGGTTTTCATTATAAGTATGAAAGAAAACCCTTATAGAGAATCCCATGTTCGTGGACATGATGTTCCTTAACAAGGCTTGAGAATCCCTATGTTGAAGGTGAAGAACGCTAACTTCCTTTAGCGCCTTGAGAGCCTTGACAGCGATAGATTTTTGTATTGTATGGTATAAGGTGAGGGAATGAGAGTTTTACTATGTAAAACCCTGTAATTCCCTCTTACAAAAACCAAAACGACCCAACATACGAATTAATAGTAGTAAAAGTTGTGAAAATAACCTTGTAAATTAAACTTGAAAAATTGTTATGCATGCATAATGGGTCATGCCATGAGTTACTGGCTCCTACCATGACTCGCAGAGACCTCTCGTTGCCACTAAACCATCTTGACACAATTCTGAACTTCTCACCACTGCTCGAGAGGATGACTCGTCCTTTGACATCACAGTCATAATTTCCATATATGGTCACTGGGCTTATTTTGAACCATTTTTGAACCTCATTCAATGAATCATTAGAACCAGCCATTACTAGGCTCCACAAATCATCACTGGCTCGTGGTCTTTGGGAGAAAATTTTACAAGTTTTCGGACTTAGCTGTTATGCTCTGAACGAGGGACTTAACAAATTGTTACTCCCTCCTACAACTAATCACATGAGTCGTGGTTACTGGAAATTGGATGATCTCTTGCTACTCACCACTGATCACGCCCTAATTACACCTTGTAATGATGTAAGAGTGATCACTATCAAATATAGTAACCCAACTAAGTTGGAGTCAATACCATAAGGAATAGGTCAAAAATAATATGTTAATAATGAGTAAATCAACCAATAGTTAGTATTTCTGTAACACCCCAAAAGTTCCTAAGGCAAAACCCCAGACTTAGCATGATAACTAGAAATTTTTTGCCTTAGAATGACTCAACCAACGAGTCGTTGTCAGTACCAATGACCCATTAGAAGATTCATTGTTAGATTCTACAAATTCTTCCTCAAGTACCAATGAGATATTGAATGACTCATTGTATGAGGTAACGAGTCGTCATGTCTTCTTGGAAGACAAATTCCAAAATCTTTTAAAAATCATCCCTTGAAGGAATGAGCCTAGATACGAGTCATTGGAAGAAGTAAAGACTAGTCGTATCAAGCTGTCAGATGAGATCTAGAAAGTGTTAAAATCCATCCAGCGAAAACGGGTGGAACCAACAACCCGTTTTTTCAGCTAACAGGTCGTTCTGTCCGTCTGTTGGGAGAAAACCAGAAACTACTAAAACATCCTCAAGTTACCAAGACTGGATTCGATGACCCGTCATATCCTCTAATTAGTCATCCTTTCCAGCCGTTGGTTGAAGTCCAGTAAGTGGAATTCTAGACCCATGTAACACCTCGAAACTTTCCTAGACCAAACTTAGACCTTCCAAGAAAAATCCATAAGAAATTAGAAAAAAATTGCATCATAATGACCGAGACAAGGAGTCGTGGTCAGCTCCAACGACTCATTATTTCAGTCGTCGTCAACCATGTTTGGTCCTTCGGGAACCAATACGACATGGAATGACCCCTTGTGAGGAACAAAGAGTCTTCATTTCACTCGTTGGTCCCTAGCTCAGAAATCCCTCTTCCAGGATCCCACGACACAACCAATAAGTCGTCATGTGGTACAATAACTCGTTGTGTGAGTCGTTGGTTGAGAGTCCCGAAAACATCCTTTAGTGATAACAAGTTGAAATAATGACCCGTTGTATCCCACAATGAGTCATTGTGACAACCCTTTGTGCCAAGTTCAATGGTTTTGATAACCTTTCCAGTGATGTTAATGACTTGACACAATGACCCGTTGGGTCCTCCAATGAGTTGTTGTGTTGCCCGTTTTTTGTCCTCCTAGAATTTCCATACAGTGACCACGGGAAGAACGAATGACCCATTGGTTCATACAACAAGTCATGGTACAACTTGTTTCCAGTTCTAGGGAGCCCAAATTCTAAGCCTCATGACCAACGACTGGTCCCAACGAGTCATGGACTCAACTAACGACTCATTGAGTGACTCGTTAGTCCCCTGTCAGCTGTTTTTCCAGGTTTTTCCCTAGGGATGTTTTTGTAATTTACCACATTTGTAATACCTATACTATTTCATTTTGGGTTATTATAAGGAAATTTAGAGGGGTAATCGACGATTACTTCACCAATCTCATCCCCTTAGAAAATTATTTCGTCAAATTTCTCTCAGAATTTCTTAGAGCAAGAACTAGGGCAGTCAGCTTCTTCTCTGATTATCAATAGATTCCCTCTGGAAATTCTTCACCAGGTATGTGGGAATTCAACAAGGGAATTTTTATTTCCTTGTGTCCCCAAAACCCTTTCTAAATTTTCTATCAGTTATAACCCTGTGGTTTAAAAATGTAGAAGGGTTTTAGATAGAATTTCTTTAAATTTTAAGTGGAATATTATTCATGATATTATCTACTTTATTTTTCATAAATACTAGAGATTTTGTGGAAACTAGTATCTTGGTGAATGATTTAGCCCTAGCTTCTCAGTTGAGTAAATTAGAATCTTGCATGTTGGACTAGTTATTCCTTGTTACTTTATTCTCTCAGTGTTGGAATTCCCATACTGTTAAACTAGTTGAAATCTATGTAAATTGCATGCTAGTAAAACTTTAGTCAGAATATCAGTGCTCTCACTATAATTCAGAAGTGTCAGCTGATCAGTTTGACTACAATCCTTTCTTGAGGTGTCAGTGGTGCCTCCCAGTTATAAGTTATTAAACTCAGATATTAGATTTTAGTGGTTCTTTAGATGGTTATGACACTTATAGATAAGCAGCTCTGACCAGTCTTAGGACCCACAACTTCAGTTTCAGTTTATTCTTTAGATGGTTATGACGCTTCCAAATAAGCAGCTCTAACCAATCTTAGAACACCAGTCACTGAATTTGGTCTCATATGACTCTCAGGGTACTTCCAGATAGGTATTCCTGACTTAGTTTTGGATCCCAATTTTGAGCTATCAACTTAGTAGTCAATCTAGGACTATCCAGTAGGAGTAGGATTTAGCACTGAGCGGATCGGGATTCCAGCGCACCCAGGTTCCTAGAACTACATTGCCATCATAGGTTATTTTATTGGCCCTATTTCCCTAGACTTGTGATCACCCCGTTCATGCCTTTATACCCTGGAAAGGTATATTGGGTACTACCGATGGGATATATACATTGGACTCCTCGTCTAGATCATGTAGTTATATGTCGGTTATATACTCTCCAACTCTAGTTAGTATAGTGTCAGTTTAGCTTAGTTAAAAAAAGTTTAAGCTTATTCAGTTTAGTACAATATAGTTAGTTTAGTACGGTATCTCAAATTCAGGGCATGTCTATGACCATCAAATAGGGTCTTTTTGACCATTTTAGTTATATTTCAATTTTAGTATTTCAGTTGGTCATTGCATGTCATTATAGTTCAGTTATTTATTCCTTATGTTATATTTCCTCCCACTTACTTAGTACATTCAAAGTACTAATGCATACCTCCTATGTTGTATTGTATTATGATACAGGCGTAGCTTCTCAGCCTCAGTACCGCTAGTAGATCATTTTTAGGTGATATCAGTTGTATCCAGTGGTGAGTCCTCATGTTTCGAGGATGATTTTTATTTTCTACATTTATTTTTATTCAGTTATACTTTAGAATTAGCTGGGGGCTTGTCCCAGCAACTCATCAGTTGTAGATGGCTTTCATACATATATTCAGACTTTCAGTTATGCTTTCAGTTGTATAAGTTTTTATTATTCATATTTTCTTAAATGGTTTATTATTTAAGCTTCCCCTATAATTACTCAGATTATGAGTTTTATGATAGATTATGGGTTGGCTTGGGGTTACTTGTAACTCAAAGTACCGTGTCTCGTCCAAGGTATAGGCTCGAGTTGTGACAAACTTTTTATCAAAGCACTAGGTTTAGAGTATCCTAGGACGTCTGAAGGCCGTGTAAAGTAGAGTCCTTTTCATGGGTGTGGAGTGCACCACACTTATGATGGGAAGGCTACGAGACGTTATTAGGAAAACTCCCTTTTGTTCATACTCTTTATCGTGCGTTGAAGTTCAATTCGAAAAATGTTCTCCTAACTCGTGCTCTATTTCATTTAAGTGAAATCATGCCTCGGGGATGCAAAAATTGAAGAAGGGCCGGAAACGCTAACTAACCTGCCTCACTTGCTCTAGTAGCCCCTTAGGACGACCAAGTGTCCTCAACGGAGTTCAGAGTGGCAGTCCAGCTGCTGGCATAGACAGTCTTGAACTAGGTGAAGCTATAGGTGGTTCTGGTTTACACAAATGGGTCCGCAGTAGCTGCCCGAGTTCGGGACTTCACCCGGATGAACCCTTCTGATACCCGGATTATGGGTGTTACCTCGACTGAGAGTGCTGACCTGACTGCCAACCAGTTGAAAGGGGTATCCAGATCTTGTACAATTAATTGAAAGAAGGGAGACTAGCAGGAGCGAAACTAGTGGAGTGGGAGCAGTTCACAACAGCCTTTTTAGCAGATTCTTCTCCCGGGAGCTAAGGGAGGCTAAGGTGGCAGAATTCATGATTTTGAAGCAGGGAAATAGGACGGTGGAAGAATATGCACTAGAATTCACACGGTTGTCAAAATGTGCAACAGAGATAGTGGCCGAGCTAAGGGATCGGATGCTCAAGTTCATTAACGGAGTATCAAAGTTGGTCTTTAAGGAGTTCAAGACTACGATGTTCATCAAAGACGTTGACCTCTCCAGCTGCATCATTCATGCCTAGTAGATTGAGGCAGAAAAACTAAAATACATGGAGTGAGAGAACAAGCGGGCTAGGACCAGCCAATAATATTATGGCCGCCATAAGTCAGGCAGTAGTAGCTGTCCACAATAGCAACAGCATCAGTAGAGGGCTCCAACACCCAGTTCAGCCTAAGACTCTACTTTTTGGTCCCGCAAGGATCGTAAAGGTGGAGCATCTGGCTCACAGTCCTAGAATCACAGCTCCAGCAACCGCTATCCAGCTTACCCTAAGTGTGGCAAGAACCATCCAGGGGAATGCCTTCAAGGCGGAGAGGGTGTCTTTGGGAGTGGATAGCTAGGTCATCGGCTCATAGAATGCCCGTCAGTAGGAAGAGGGAGATCACAGTCTACCACTTCAGCAGATCCAGTAGGCCTACCAGCTCAGTAGGCCAACACTTCAGGTATGGATGGCGGTCAGTGCCAAAATCACTTTATTCTTTGTCCTCTTTTCAGGACAGGAGGGATCACCTGATGCGGTCAAGAGTATGGTACGTCTTTTCCATATAGATGTGTATTCCCTATTAGATCTAGGAGCCACACTATCTTTCGTGACTCCCTATGTAGCTGTCTAGTTTGATGTCAGTCCAGAAGACCTTTCAAAACCATTCTCAGTCTCTGCCATGGTTGGTGAATCAATTAGAGCCAACCAGGTGTATATAAACTGCCCAATCTCAATCTTCAATAAGGTCATTTCAACTAATCCCGTAGAGTTAGACATGGTCGATTTCAAACTCATTCTTGGCATGGATTGGTTACATTCCGGTTATGCCTCAGTCGACTACAGAACTAGAGTAGTCATATTTCAATTCCTTAAAGAGCCAAATTTAGAGTGGAAGGGAAATAGTTCAGTGACTAAGGGTCGGTTTATTTCCGACCATAAGTCCAGGAAGATTATTTCTAAAGGGTGTATTTATCATTTAGTTCGGGTCAAAGATTCCAGCTCTAAGACCCCAACTATCCAGTACGTTCCAATTGTAAGGGAATTCCTTGATGTGTTTCCCGAAGTTCTTCTCAAAGTCCCTCCTGAGTGGGAAATAGACTTCGACATAGACCTTCTTCCATACACTTAGCCCATCTCCATCCCTCCTTACAGAATGGCTCCAGGAGAGCTTAAGGAGTTGAAGGAGCAGCTAAAAGACCTTCTTGATAATGGTTTCATCTGACCCAGCATCTCTCCATGGGTGCTCCAATATTATTCATGCGAAATAAAAATGGTACCCTCAGAATGTGTATCAATTACAGTAAATCGAATTAGGTCATAATTAAGAATAGGTATCCTACTATACCCCGGAAGCCCAAAGATCAGACCCGAGAATTAAAATGAAGAAAAACTAAAATTCTGCACCAGGCCTCATGACGGGTTGTTAAGTGACCCGTGACGAGGGACCACGAGTCGTGGGGTGACTTTTGGTCAAGGATGAGGAGTATGGTCTTGAGGGGTCACCACGGGCATGACCACGAGTCGTGGTCAGGCCACACGGCTCGAGGTGTCACCCGTGGCCTGGATTGGAAGTGGCAAGGAAATTTTGGACAGTGGGGGATCACGGGTGGAGACCACATGGTCAGCCACCATGATTCATGGGGTCCCCTGATGGGAAATTGGCAGTGAACATAAAGGATTGAGGCAAGCGAGTCGTGGCCAGTGAGGACGAGTCGTTAGGTCCATCGTTGGGACATCCTAGCAGTGTTTTCCTGCGAAATTGTTAAGGGTATTTTCATAATTCCTAAGTTCCTAAAGCCTAAATTACGTCATTTTAGACTATGAAAGGTGTGTTTTAGAGGGGGAAACTATCCTAAAGTATTCATTCATGCATGCAAGAGAATAGAAGAGTGATAAAGAGGTGATAAAAGGGTGATTCAAGGTTTTCTTCTTAAATTTCTTTCAATTCCTTTTTGGGCATTCAATGGAGAGTATGATTCAGTCTCCATCAGGTATGTAGGGTTATGAATGTGTGGTTTATTATACACCCATGCCCAATCCCTCTCTAAAAAGTATGAAATTCTATGATGGATCTATGGGGTTTTTACCCAAATACATTAATTATCTATTTGTACGCATGGGTATGAACTAATTGTGATTTTATTATTGAATTGTGAAGCATGGGCAAATTTTATAATGATTTCAATTAAAATTATGTTTCTAGCCTTATGAATGTTGAAGCCCATTGATGAGATGATCATGAAAAGTTAGATTTGAGAAGTATATGTGATAATGATGAGATATTACGATGAAAAGCATGATTTGAAGCTACCCATGTTTATAATTATATTTTCGATGAGAATTGAGTATTTCTAAGTATTATAATACTTTGGGCAATGCCCATATGTTGAGTTCAAATGATGATTTTCCCAAATAAAGATTACCACATTGTTTTGGAGCGAAGACTCCCAAATTTATATTTTATCTTGTGGTATGTTTTGAGTTAACTCTTCCTATGTATGGCTTACCACATGGATTTGGAGCAAAGGCTCCCTAGTATGTTTTCAGCTTGTGGTATGTTTTGAACTAAAGCTTCTCATATGCATGATTTCGTATTTGAGATGTATTTGATTATTCAACTTCGACAATAGATGATGTTGAGCTTCATTACATACGATGTAGAGAATATGCATTTTTTTGGGAGTAGTGTCTAGCACTGAGTAGGCTAAGGGTCGATCACCCTAGTTGGGACCGCATAAGCTCTATCGTGGTATGTCGGTTAAAAGATGAGTCTCCCATTGTTCCTCATGATTTAAGATATGAATATTCATTACTTATGATATTTATGTAAATGCATGTTCTGAATCAGTTTTGACTCAATGTTCAACTTTTACTTATAAATGTCAGAATTCCGCTTTGAGTTAATCGATTCAGTTATGATGTTATAAAGCATGTTATATCATGTTATGAAGAGGTCATGATTTCATAAAGAATGCATGCAAGTCCTACTCTCAGTGTTTTGATGTTATGTTTTAATTAATGTATTTTCTTTAAATGATTCTACTTACATTAGCGGTTTTACTTACCTTGCATACTCGGTACATTCCATGTACTGACCACATACTTTTATGTTGTATTGTTTCATTATACAGGACCAGACTCTCAGCTTCAGCCCTGCTCCTAGTCAGCTTATCGGAGTTAGCGTTGCTTTATTGGCGAGTCCTCATCTTTCGAGGACTAGACTATCCATCTTTTCTTTATGTATTTTAGTTTCAACTTGTTGAGTTAGCTGGGGTCTTCTCCCATCAACTCGTCATGATTAGAGGCTATTCAGACATATGTATGTATTCAGCTTCAGATTTTATATTCTGATGTTATATTTAAGTTAGACTTCCGTTATGATTGTATTGAGAGTTATTCAGTTCTTGATTGAGTTAGATGTATGCTTATCCCATGGGTCGACTTGGGGTCTCTTGAGGCTCCTTATCCCGTGTTATGATTCGGGCCTCCATTCGAGTCGTTACAAACTTGGTATCAGAGCCATATTTTTGAAATGTCCTAGGGTGTTTGAAAGTCGCGTTAAGTAGAGTCTTTTTCATGGGAGTGAAGCGCGCCACTTGTTCGGACCAAACTACACGCAAGTGCACGTGGTCGTACAAGTAGTAAAGTGGCTTTAATTCAAGCCAAGTATCGATCCCACATGGACTGAATTATGATAGTAATTATCCTAACTTTTAATGAACAATATCTCTATGAAGGTAGACAACCAAACAAATAATGTTTTATGAGTCAATATTAATAGTTAGTAAGAACCTAAGTAAAGATTGTAAATTAAAGTCTGAAC
>JACEIK010003520.1:53756-65177 GCA_018107945.1 Datura stramonium | reverse complement strand
TTCTAGACTGCAAAACAACACTAATCATGTTGGTTAGTATAAATCCACAATTACATACAAATCACATGAGAATGCACACATAAAAGTAGATAAACAAGTATAAATGAAGTATTAAAGTATCACTTGGGCATGCAATTCTGCCAAAGATCACCACACGTGTGATGAAGAGGCTACGAGATGTTTAGAAAATGTTCCCTTCTTTCATGATCTACGTCGTGCGATGAAAAGTCTTTCTATCCTTCTAATTCATGCTATTCGCAATCGCAGAATCGTCATTCCTTGAAGAATGAATGGAAGGAGGAATGGAGATGGTGAAGGCCATGAAGACGGCAATGGCCATGGAAATCATTAAGCCCCACCAATTCAGGAGCCCAAGGCACTTGAACCAGCAACCTATGCTGAGTTCTGGGCCGCTATTCAGATGTTTGCGCAAGCCTTTAATGCTCAGGTTAATTAACAAGTCATTGCACGTGTTTCGCAAAATGGCAACACAACGGCGGCTCGAGTTAGAGACTTCTTGAGGATGAACCCGCCAGAGTTCCTTAGGTCCAAGGTAGATAAGGACCCACATGAGTTTGTAGATGAGATTGTCAAGATCAACCATGTCATGGCGGTGAATGGGGTTGAGTGCACCGAGTTGGCCTCTTATCAGCTAAAAGGGGTCGCTTACATATGGGTTTGCCAATGGAAGGATAGTAGGGTCGTAGGAGTAGGTCCATTCACTTGGGAAGAGTTAAATGTTACATTTCTAGATCGGTTCTTCCCTCGAGAGATAAGGGAGTTTAAGATAGCTGATTTCATGAATTTAAAGAAAGGGAGAATGACTATACAAGAGTATTCCCTTGAGTTCACTCACCTATCGAAATACGGTGCAGAGTTGGTAGCCGATCAGAGGATGCGGGTGAGTAGATTCGTCCATGGAGTAGCAGGCTATTTGGAAAAGGATGTAGGACCACTATGCTCCATCAGGACATGGATTTCCCATGGATAGTGTTGTACTCCCAATAGATGGAGGCAGTGCATTTGAGAGAGAGGGAGGCCAATAGGGCTAGCATCGAGGACCACAGATTCTCTCAGTAGAGGTTTGGTGGTGGGCACAAACAGTAGACCTACTAGAGGTGATCAGCCCCAGCATCTTCGGCATTGAGTATGCCATCCAGGCCCAGATATGATCGGAGAGGATGGGATTAGGCTCGAGGGGTCATAGAAGTAGACCCACAGATTCCAGCATCCCAGCTTGTCACAGGTGTGGTCGAGGGCATATAGGCCAATGTTTGGCAGGTTTAGGTGCATGGTTTGGGTTTTGGAAGCTTGGACACATGCTTAGATATTGTCCAGCTACATTACATGATCAGGTTGGGGCCCAGGACCTAGCCGCTAGCTTAGCAGCCCCTCTCGTATGCTTAACACATTAGGGGACATCTAATACCATAGCTGGTGGTCAGCGCCGAAATTGATTCTATGCTTTAGAATCCCGTCAGGTGCAGGAGGTCTCCTCGAATGTGGTCAGTGGTATGTTCCAAGTTTTCCATATTGGTGTTTATGCTTTGCAAGACTCGGTTGTTACCTTGTCTTTTGTGAAACCTTATGGGGTCAGTAGCTTCAGAGTCAGTCCCAAAGTCTACTCAGAACCCTTCTCAATTTCCACTCCAATAGGTGACTCAGTTATAGCTACATGGGTGTATAGAGGTTGACCAGTCCTAGTCCTTCATCAAGTCACTTCAGTAGATTTGATAGTGTTAGCCATGACCAATTTTGATGTTATTTTTGGCATGGATTGGCTATTTTCATGCTATGCTTCAGTAAATTGTAGAACCCGGGTAGTAGAATTCAGATTTTTGGGTGCACTAGCTTTAGAATGGAAGGGTAGTTTGGTTGTGCCTGTAGGTCATTTCATTTTCTACCTTAAGACTAGGAAGATGATTTCAAAGGGTTGCATGTAAAATCTAGTTAGGGTAAAGGATGTCAATTCTGAGACCCCGACTATCTAGTCAATTCCAGTAGTACGTGAGTATGCAGAGGTCTTTCCTGATGATTTGCCAAGTGATCCTCCTGAGCGGGAGATTGATTTCGATATTGACCTTCTTCCCGAAATGCAGCCTATATCTATTCCTCCCTACAGGATGGCTCCAGCCAAGATAAAAGAGCAGTTGAAGGACTTGTTAGATAAGGGTTTCATTTGACAGAGCAAGTCTCCATGGGGTGCAACAATTCTCTTTGTTTTAAAGAAGGATGATTCTCTTCGCATGTGTATTGACTATCGGAAATTGAACAAAGTCATCGTCAAGAATAGGTATTCTTTACCCAGGATCGATGATTTGATTTACCAGCTTCATGGTTCCAAGAGTTTCTCGAAGATAGATCTCAGGTCCGGGTATCATCAGCTCAGAGTTCGAGAGAGTGATGTCCCAAAGACAGCCTTTAGGACATGGTATGGACATTATGCGTTTGTAGTTATGTCTTTTCGACTAATGAATTCTCCTGAAGCTTTCATGGACATGATGAACATGGTGTTCAAGCAATATCTTGTCATGTTGTGATTGTGTTCATTGATGACATCCTTACATAATCTCGGAGCGAGGAGGAGCATGCCGCTCACTTGAGAGTGGTACTTCAGACTCTCAAGGATCGCACATTTATGCCAAGTTCAGCAACTGTAAGTTTTGGTTGGACTTCTTAGCATTTTTGGTCCATGTGGTATCGAGTGAGGGTAGAACGGTAGATTCTCCGAAAATCGAGGTGGTAAAGAATTGGCCCAGACCGGTGAATCCTTCAGATATTCGGAGTTTTTTGGGTTTAGCTGCTTACTATAGGAGGTTTGTTGAGGGTTTCTCATCTATTGCGGCACTTTTGACCAAGTTGACTCAGAAGTAGGTGAAATTCCAATGGTTGGAGGCTTGCAAGAAGAGCTTCTAAGAGTTGAAGACTCCACTAACTTCAGCACCAGTGTTGACCCTACCCAAGGGTACCTGTGGCTTTGTGGTTATTTAAATGCTTCAAGGATCGGACTTGGGTGTATGTTGATGCAGCATGGGAAAGTTATGGCATATGCCTAGAGATAATTGAAAGTCCATGAGAAGAATTACCCGACCCATGATCTTGAGTTGGCCGCAGTGGTGTTCGCATTGAAGATATGGTAGCATTATTGGTATGCGGTCCACCTGGATGTGTTTACGGACCACAAGAGCTTACAATATGTATTCACTCTGAAAGATCTCAGTATACGGCAAAGGAGGTGGTTAGAGCTACTCAAAGACTATGATATGAGTGTTATTTACCATCTAGGGAAGGCTAATGTAGTAGTAGACACACTTAGTAGACTCTCTATGGAGAGTGTATCCCATGTAGATGAGGGAAAGAAGGAGTTGGTGAAAGATGTACATCGACCCTCAATGTTGGGAGTAAGGTTGGTCGACTCGACTGATGGTAGTGTTGTTGTCCAGAACGGGTCAGAATCGTCCTTGGTGACTGATGTGAAAGTTAGACAAGATGAGGACCCAATTTTGGTAAAGCTAAACAAATTCATTCGAAGTAAGAAGGTGGAGATCTTCTCCCAAGGGGGAGATGGGGTGCTTCGGTACCAAGGCCGCCTATGTGTTCCAAATGTCGATGAATTGAGGAGTCAGATGTTGCATATGGCTCATGGTTCCAAATATTCTATCCATCGCAGTGCTATCAAGATATATCATGATTTGCGGGAAATATATTGGTGGAACGACATGAAGAGGGATATTGCAGAATTCGTAGCCAAGTGCCCAAACTGTCAGCAAGTAAAGGTTAAGCATCAAAGGCCGGGAGGCATACTTTAGGATATTAGCATTCCCACTTGGAAGTGGGAAGATATTAATATGGATTTCATTATAGGCCTACCTCATACTCGTCAACAATATGATTCTATATGGGTCGTGGTACACTGGCTGACTAAAGTTGCTCGCTTTCTACCAGTCAAAACTACAGACTCAATGGAGGATTATGCCAAGGTATATATCTGGGAGTTGTTTCGATTGCATTGAGTGCCCTTGTTTATCATTTCAAACCGAGGTACTCAATTTACCTCTCAGTTTTAGCGGTCTTTTAAAAAAGGGCTTGATACACAAGTTAAACTCAGCAAGCATTTCATCTGCAAACGGATTGTCAAGAATAGCGGACAATTCAAACACTCGAAGACATGTTGAGAGCTTGCGTGATGGACTTTAAAGGTAGTTGGGATGATCACTTGCCCCTGATCGAGTTTTCTTACAACAACAACTATCATTCTAGTATCAAAATGTCATCGTTTGAGGCTCTCTATGGGAGGAGATGTAGGTCGCCCACTGGATGGTTCGATGTTGGTGAGGTAGCAATGATAGGGCAAGACTCAGTTCATAAGGCAATGGAGAAGGTTCAATTGAGAAGAGACAGGTTGAAAACTAGCCAGAGTCATCAAAAGTGCAATGCGGACGTGAGAAGAAGAGAATTAGAATTTGAAGTCAATGATCTGGTGTTTCTGAAGGTATATCTCATGACTGGAGTGATGCAGTTTTGAAAGAAAGAAAAACTGAGCCCTCGTTATGTTGGCCCCTACCGAATTGTTAAACGGGTTGGTAAGGTTGCATATGAGTTGGAGTTGCCCTCAGAGTTATCTTTTGTGCATCCTGTGTTTCGCGTAATGATTTTGAAGAAGTGTTTGGTGATCCCGCATTAGTTATCCCCGTGGATAGTATTGGTTTAAAAGACAATCATAGCTATGAGGAGGTTTAGGTGGAAATACTAGATAAAAAGGTTCGAAGGCTAAGGAACAAAAAAGTAGCTTCAATTAAAGTGTTATGGAGGAATTAGCATGTTTAAGGTGCTATGTGGGAAGACGAAGAAAATATGATGGCTAGATACCAACATTTATTCTCTACCGGCTCAGTGTCAGCTTAAGGTATCAATTTTAGTTTCATGTTCAGTTCATGTGTGCAAGTTTCTTTTATGTACGTGGATGTATGCATGATTTGAGATTTCAGTTCAGCTATATATTTTGAATCGGAGGTACTCATTCCGTTAGTTTTCCATTTAAATGATCAATATTTGATTATGAAATTGCATATCTTTGCTTTTCTGTGTGTTTTCCAACATTCGAGGTTGAATGTTCCCAGGGGGGAGATATTGCCATACCCCGAAACCCCAAAGATCAGACTCGGGAGTTGAAACGGATAAAAATTAAAATTCTGTAGTAGACCTCAAGACGGTTCGTTAGGTGACCCCCGAGGAGGGACCATGAGTTGTGGGATGACTTGTGGTCAAGGATGAGGAGTGTGGTTTGGAGGGGTCACCCCGAGCATGACAACGAGTCGTGGTCAGGCCACACAACTCGTGGTGTCACTCGTGGCCTGGAATTGAAGTGGTAAGGAAATTTTGGATAGTGGGGATCACGGGTGGTGACCACAAGTCATGGTCAGCCACCACGATTAGTGGGGTCCCCTGATGGGAAATTGGCATGGAACATCACAGATTGAGGCAACGAGTCAGTATTTTTAACCAATAGGAAATGAGTTGCTTTAGTCAACCTGTCCACAACCACCCAAATAGAGTCATACTGTCGGCGTGTACGAGGCAACACAGTAATGAAGTCCATATTGATCTCCTCCTTCTTGCAAGTAGGGATACTAATGTACTGAACCACATCTCCTGGTCTCTGATGCTCAATATTTACTTGTTTACAATTCGAACACTTAGCCACAAGCTTTACTATGTCCTTCTTCATGCCATTCCACCAATAGACCCTCCGTAGGTCATGGTACATCTTGGTGGCACCTAGATGCATAGAGTATTTGGAACCATGAGCATCATGTAACATTTGCTCCCTCAAGTCACCAACAGCTAGTACACACAAATGACCCTGATATCGGAGCACACCATCTCCCCCTTTGGAGAAGACCTCTACTTTATGATTCTAAACGGCTTTGTTCAACTTCACCAAGCGGATTCTCATCTTGCCTAGCCTCAACATTTGTCACCAAAGATGATTCTGATCCATTCTGAACAATGACACCATCATCCGTCAAGTCAACCAGATGAACTCCTAATCGTTCAAGTCGGTGCACATCCATTACTAACTCTTTCCTCTCCTCATCTACATGATATACACACCCCATGGAAAGCCCGCTAAGAGAATTTTCCACCACATTTTCCTTGCCCGGATGATAAAGGACACTCATACCATAGTCCTTCAATAGCTCTGACCACCTTCTCTGACGCAGATTCAAATCCTTTTGGGTGAACACTACTATAGGATTTTGTGGTCCGTAAAGACATCCACATGGACCCCGTATAGATAGCGTCTCCAAATCATCAAGGAAACTACTTCCGCCACCAATTCAAGATCATTAGTCGGATAGTTCTTTTCATGGACCTTCAGCTACTTGGAAGTATATTCTATTACCTTTCTGTGTTGCATCAATACACAGCCGAGGCCGATCGTCGAGGCGTCACAATATACCACAAACCCATCGGTGCCCTCAGGTAGGGTCAACATAGGTGTTGAGGTGAGTAGAGTCTTCAACTCTTGGAAGCTCTTCTCACAAGCCTCTGACCATTGAAACTTCACGTGAAGTGACCACGAGTCATGATATCGTGGTACGACTNGTTCTTATTTGATGTCCAAGGGTGCTGCAATAGATGAAAACCTCTCAACAAACCTCCAATAATAACCAGCTAAACCCAAGAAACTCCTGTTATCTAAAGGATTCACCAGTGTAGGCCAATTCTTCACCGCTTCTATCTTTTGAGAGTCCACCTATACACCCTCATTTGAAACCACATGACCCAAAAATACCATTGAGTTCAACCAAAACTCACACTTGCTAAATTTAGCATACAACTGACGATCCATCAAAGTCTGTAGCACAACTCTCAAATGAGCGGCATGCTTCTCCTTGCTTCGCGAGTATATAAGGATGTCATCTATGAAAACAATCACAAACATATCCATGTATGGCTTGAACATCCTATTCATCAAATCTATAAAAGTTGTCGGAGCATTTGTTAGTCCAAAAGACATTTACAAACTCGTAATGACCATACCGAGTCCTAAAGGTTGCCTTTGGGACATCACTCTCCTGAACCTTGAGCTGATGATACTCGTATATGAGGTCTATCATCGAAAGACACTTGGCACCCTAAAGCTGGTCAAACAAATCATCAATATTGAGGAGAGGATATTTGTTCTTGATGGTAACTTTATTCAATTTCCAATAATCAATGCACATCCGAAAGGAACCATCCTTCTTACAGACAAAGAGAACTGGTGCACCCCATGGGGATTTGCTCAGTCTGAACCCTGCTCCTTCAACTCCTTTATCTCAGCTGAAGCCATCTATAAGGAGGAATAGATATATGCTTTGTATCGAGAAGAAGGTCAATACCGAAATCGATCTCCCCTTCGGTAAGAATTGTCGTTAAGTCATCAGGGAACACATTTGGATACTCACACACGATAGGAACTAACTGGATAGTTGGGGTTTCAGATGTTACATCCTTAACCCCAACTAGATGGTACACGCAATCTTTAGAAATCATCTTTTTGGCCTTAAGGTAGGAAATGAAATGACCTACAAATTCGGCTAAACTACCCTTCCACTCTAGAATTGGTTCACCCAAAAATATGAACTCTATTGCACGGGTTCTACAATTGACTGAGGCATAACATGCATGTAACCAATCCATGCCGAAAATAACATTAAAATCGTTCATGGATAACACTACTAGATCTGCTGAGGTGACTTTATGAAGGACTGTGACAGGGCAATTTCTATGTACCCATCTAGCTATAGCTGAATCACCGACTAGAGTAATGACTGAGAAAGGTTTGGACAAGATTTTAGGACTGACTCTGAAACTACTAGCAACATAGGGTTTCACAAAATATAAAGTAGCCCCTGGATCGAATAATGCATATACATCAAGATGGAATACTCACAACATACCGATAACCACATCTGGTGAAGTCTCCTGCTTCTGGCGGGATGCAAGGGCATAAAACCTACTCTGGTGCTGGCTGCCACCTTCACTGGTAGATGCGCCATGCTTGGCTAAGCGTGTTGCTGCTGCTGCTGATCTGGTAACCTGAGAATAACCTCAACCATCACCATGTCTCGCCAAGGGCACTCCTGCGTATCTGACCGATTCTACAAAACCTAAAACAGATATCTGATCCCATCATGCACTCTCCGATATGCCTCTTTCCAAACATTCCGTAGGCTGGAAAGGTGCGCTCTATCAGCATGCTCCTCTGGTCCCTCGAACCTGAGGCCTTGCTCCTCTAATCACATCTCGATTTGGATAGGGCACTGACCGATGATGGCGATGGAGCTAATGACCTATGATGAGACTGCTGATGATGTTCGCCTCCTGATCTTTGGTGAGATAACCCATAACTGTATGTCTTGGCCCTCTTGGCCTCTTTCTCTCTCAGATGCGCCACCTCCATTTTCTAGGTGTGCAAGACCATCCAGGGAAAATTAATATCCTGATAAAGCATGGCGATCCTACAATCCTTGTCTAGGTAGTTCTCACTCGATGTACAAACCTGATCACTCGAGTTCTCTGATCAGCCAATGGCTTTGGTGCATACATAGACATATGAGTGAACTCCAAAGCATACTCCTGGACTATCATGTTACCCTGCTTCAAGTTCACAAACTCCACTACTTTAATCTCCCTCATCGGACGAGGGAAGAACCAATAAAAAAATGTGGCATGAACCTCCTCCCAACCAATAGGGTCTGCTCCAACTGCCCAGCTATCCTTCCATTACATGAACCAATGTGCGCAACCCCTTTCAACTAATATGAGGCTAGATCGGCGTACTCCTGTCCGATCACCCCCATGATCTGGGTGATCTTCAGAACCTCATCAATGAACTCGTGTGGATCCTCATCCACCTTTGACCAAAGAAACTGTGGAGGGTTCATCCTTAGAAAATCTCTAATTCTTGTCGTCGTCGCACTCCTGTTCTGAGGGGCATTTTCTGCTTCCTACTAGTTGACCTGGGCAGTCAAGGTCTCAGCTAACATTTGTATGGCTTCCCTGAACGCAGCGTGGGCAACCTGCTCGGGTACATTCTCCTCATAGGCTAGTGGAGCCTGCTAGTGCCCATCTCAATTGCCATTCTCATGAAAATTTTCATTCCCGTTTCTTCTTCTATTAACTCGGTGAGGAGGCATAATTCTGCAAACGCATATAGCATGAGCTAGAAGGGTAGAAAGACATTTCATCGCACGACTTAGATAAGAAAGAAGGGAACATTTCCTAAACATCTCGTAGCCTCTTCTTCATAAGTGTGGCGCGCTTCACACCCATAAAAAAGACTCTACTTAATGAAGCTTTCAAACACCCTAGGACACTTCAAACCCTAATGCTCTAATACCATGTTTGTCATGATCCGAATGTAGACTTGGATCGAGACACGGGACAAGAAACCCCCAGGGGCTCCAAGTCGACCCATGGCATGAACATAACATCTAAAATCAATATCATAAAGCAGAAGATCAACATAATAAACATAACAGAAGTCTGCATATATATGTATCAAGCTAAAACTTAATCAACAACATCAAGTTGATTTCTACATAATGTTTGAAAAGCCTCTAACATAACTGATGAGCTGATGGGACAACACCCCTAACTAGCTCGACGAAGTATAAAACTAAAAGGAACATAATAAACTATAGATGACTAAACGTCCTCAAATGATGAGGACTCACCAAAACCGGCTGGATAGGTCTGAGAAGGAAGTTGGGGCTAATGATGCCGGTGAGACTAATCCCTCGAACCTGTATCATGAAACGACGCAACATAGAGTATGCGGTCAGTACTTGGAATGTACTGAGTATGCGAGGCAAGTAAAAACGGATAGTTAAAACACATAAGAGTTCATATGAGTAGGAAAACATGATCATAAATTAAATATCATAATGTAAACATAGTGCTCAAGGTTTTCAAAACATTCATAAATCAGTCATAATCATAATCATAGGAGAAAAGCTTCATTAAGCATGACTTGAGCCAAAGTAACATAAACATAACCATGAATAAATCCTGATGAATAATGGGAGGACTCATCATAACCGACACCATCATGATAGAGCCTTACATGATGCCCCAAATATCTCACTCATGTGGGAAGAGCTATCCCAGGGTTGCCAGGTTAGGGACATGTAGTATGTGATATCACGAAGAGAGGATCCATAATATTTGGATATACATATAAACCTATGGTGGCACGTAGTTCTGAGACACCGAAGTAGTCCTTTGAATGCTGGGCTACTTGTTTCTAGACACTGGCCCCAAAAACATGGACATCAAGGCTCATATAGTACCGTAAAATCTTTCATGAAGTTCATAGCCAAATAAATAATAACATCATTGATCCGCATTAAACTACATGTTTAGCCATGAAATCCATGCATACTCGTAAAACATTTATAAACTTGACATTTCATAAATCCATGATATGTACTTGAGAGAAATTAAATCATAAAGCATAAATCATAAGTTGGCTAATTAAAATCAAGATCATAATGAAATCAGAACTTTACTTTTCATAAAACATAAATAATTGGACATAATTGGATTTAAATTCAAATCTATAAATTTATATTCAAAATAGTCATAAAACTTTCCAAAGATCATAAATATGATTTAGTACATAAACGGAATTGACCCATAGATAGATCATATAGAATTTCACAAGAATTGGAATAAACCCCATAGATCATGAAACTTGAATCTAGAATCGAACTCCATGGAATCAGGAATAATTTAGAGCATGAGAGTGAAAGGAACTCTCATTCATAGATTTACATAAATGGGTAAATTGATTTCACACTCCCACTAGAAAGCCCAAAGGAAATTGAAGAGAATTTGATGAAATTCCTCAAACTTGATCTTCAAGCAAGGCTCTAGGTTGCATGCATGGAGTGGAGATCCTTAGAATGAACTTATCCCCCTTAAAATATATTATTCATAGCTTAAAACAACGTACTTTATGACCCTAGGGCTTAGGAATGATGAAAATACCCTTAATGAAAAACTTGGAAAATCTACACTGCCAGTGACCACGACTGATCCAACGGGTCATTTCTTGATCCAATGGGTCATGGTTTTCGTTCGTTAGAGACACTGCTCACCTTTGAGTTCTAAAGTTCCCATGTACCATACCACAACTCATACTATATAAAAATGGATCATTGTATTCTTTTGTTACCATGACTGGAGAAAATCCCTACTCCTTTCTGCGGGTGGAAGTTACGACTCGTCGTCACTCACCACGGATAGTGCCTTGACCCGTACAATCCAGCTCTGCCAACCTAACCCCAACCAATGGGTCCTTACCAGGATCTGTGGTTCCTTATCTCGGGTCGTCCCACGAGTCATACCTCCCCTCCTGCCAATCTA
>JACEIK010003520.1:0-40903 GCA_018107945.1 Datura stramonium | reverse complement strand
CTCCCCGAAGGAAAGCTTCTATGCTGATAACGAATCAAACAACAATCCATTTGAGCTTACCATGGCCCCTTGTTTGGGTCATTCACAAATAAAAAATTTTATTTTTCTTGTGAACTTTCTTGAAATGCTTGAGTCTGTTATAGAAAAGTTTTGGGGTGCTACAATATCTCCACCTTTGGATCATTCATCCTCAAATGAAGACCAAAACTACTGAAAACTAGGAAAAGAGCTGAGATTTCTAGACTGAGGCTATGAGCTGGTTTCTGAAGGAGTAACTGACTCCGAACTGAGTCAACCGTATTAACAGAGTTGATGCAACTAGGATGCACATAGAAAGTATAAATAAAACTTATAAGTATGGAACTAGATAGAGTACTGGGGAGGAATTTAGTACCTGATGCCGGAGCAGGACTGGAAGGGAACAAATGTAGGTATCCTACCATCATATCTGCTTCGGCTTCCCACATAGCTCCTTATACATGTTGATTTCTCCATAAGACCTTGATTGAAGCTACCTATTTGTTCCTCAGCATACGAATCTGACGGTGAAGCGTCTAAACTGGGACCTCTTCGTAGGAGAGACTATCATTCACTCCTACACTATCCGATGTCACAACTAAAGTTGGATCACCGATGCACTTCTTCAATAGTAACACATGGAATAAAAGGTGCATAGATGCCAACAATGAAGGTAATTCTAGCTCATAAGCTACCTTGCTAATTCATTTCAGAATTATGTAGGGTCCCACATATCTCAGACTAAGCTTTTCTTTCATCCCCAATCTCATCACCCTTTTCATGGGTGAAATTTTTAGATAAATCCAGTCATCCACAACAAACTCCAATTATCTTCTTCACACATCAACATAAGATTTCTGACGGGTCTAAGCTATTTTAAATCTTTCTCGATAGAGTTATACTTTCTGCATAGCTTCGTGAACCAAGTCTTGCTCGATTAAAGTAGATTCACCAATCTAAAACCGCCCGATAAAGTCTTGTCTATGGGTGTGTTGTGCACCACATTCCATAGGCAGGAGGCTGCAAGACATAATAGAGTGGTTACGTTTTTTCTCCTCCAGTCATGCTATAAAGATGTGTTGTATAGGATGACACCTAAGATTATGTTATCCTATTTATTTACAGAGAAATGTTAGATACATGGCAGACCGCGACTGGTCGAGAGCTGGATGTGGCAGCAGGAGAGGGCACTAGTAGAGGGCCCTAGGCAGAGTCAGCCCAATCAGAGGGCGACAGGGCGACACCATCTCGATCTCCCCAGCATTCACCACCACATTCAGAGTCCGCTAGGACAACAAATATACTAGTACCACCCCAAGCTATTCCTATGCCATCATATCAGGAGCTCAGGGGTGCATTTTATATGTTGGTATAGATGATGGCTGCCAAGCATCAGCCTCAATCGATAGTACCAGGTGTCGTTGAGCCCGTTGAGGGGCTCGGTAGTTCGAGAGTTCATGAACTCCTAGCGTTGAGTCCCTTGCAATTTACAGGGACAGATCGTACAGAGGACCCTCAAAACTTTATAGATCTGTTGTAGAGAATATTCAGGGTCATGCATGCCTCGTCCACCGAATCAGTTGAGCTAGCAGTATTCAGGTTGCAAGATGTAGCGATTTCGTGGTACAAGAGTTAGGAAAGATCCTGAGGCAGAGATGCACTTCCACCTACATGGCCCATCATTTATGAGACTTTCCAAGATCATTATCTGCCTCGAGAGGTCCGAAAGGCTAGTTTTTGCATCTTGAGCAGGGAAGAATGAGTGTCAGGGAGTATGCACTGAGATTGGACTCCTTGGAAAGGTATGAACCCCCATTTGTGGACACTATGCTAGCCAGGGTGCATCGGTTTATCATGGGACTTATGCCAGAATATATAGAATCATGTATTACAGCCACCTTGTGAGAGGACATGGACATTTCATGGATCCAGGCCTTTGCTCAGAATATAGAAGATTTCAGACAGTGTCAGTATGTCATAGAGAATTGGGTCAAGAGCAGCGTCGGAGGGCCAGGCCCACAGATTTTCAGGCAGACTTTTAGGGTGGGCCTAGGCCCCATTTTTTAGGTAGACCACCTAGGCCCCCATTTCAGAAGCAGTCAGACAGCAGGTAAGATTGTCGGAGGTAGCTAGGCCCCAACGAAAGTTCACGAGTGTCAGGCTCACAACATCAGAGGAGGCCATATTAGAAAGAGCAGGCAGTACCACGATGCAGTACCTGTCATAGGCTACACCTAGGGAGATGCAGGTCTGGTTCCAATGCTTGTTATTCCTGCGAGTAGGAGGGACATATGATGAGAGAATGCCCGACTAGACGCCAGGGTAGTCCGCACCAGCAAAATAGATCCTCAGGAGGTTCATATGCCCCAGAACCTTCTGTAGGGTGTAGGACCTCAGCTCCAGCCATCAGAGGCCACGGTAGATCGAGGGCATCTTGTTCAGGAAGCGGTCAGGATCGTACATATGCATTACCAGGGAGACAGGAGTTAGAGTCGTCTCCAGATGTTGTGACAGATATTTTAGATATCTGTTCCCACTCAGTTTATGCTTTGATAGATCTGGGCTCCACTTTGTCGTATGTTACTCCGTTAGTAGCCCAAAAGTTTGATATAGTACTAGAATTGTTTCATAGACCCTTTTCAGTATCTACCTTATTGGTGACTCTATTATTGCGAGAAGAATTTATTGGGGTTGTATAGTAAAGGTTGTCGATCGTCAGATCTCGGCAGATCTACTAGAACTAGAAATGATTGATTTTGATATGATTATGGGTATGGATTGGCTATAAAAATGTTATGCTCCTATAGAATGTTGGACTAGAATCGTCCGATTTCATTTTCCGAGAGAGGTAGTATGAGAGTGGAGAGGTAATCTAGCTACACCAAAAGGTAAGCATATATCATATCATCGAGCGAAAAAGTTAATAGCAAAGGGTTGTATTTACCATATTATCAGGGTTTGGGATATGCAAGAAGAATCCCCGACTCTCCAGTCTATCCCAGTTGTCAATGAGTTCCCGGATGTGTTTCCAGATGAACTTCCCGGTATTCCCCCAGAGCGGGAAATAGATTTCTCCATAGATTTGCTACCAGATACTCAGCCCATATCCATTCCCCCATATCGAATGGCCCCTGCTGAATTAAAATAATTGAAAGAATAGTTTAAAGATTTGTTAGATAAAGGTTTCATCAGACCTAGTATGTCACCATTGGGTGCACTAATTCTATTTGTACGAAACAAATATGGTTCCCTACGCATGTGACTAGATTATCGGCAACTGAATAAAGTTACTATTAAGAATAAATATCCTCTTCCAAGAATCGATGATTTGTTTAATCAATTGCAAGGGGTGAAATACTTTTCAAAAATTGATTTGAGATCCGGGTATAACCAGGTTCGAGTTCAAGTGAAAGATATCCCAAAGACATCTTTCAAGACTAGGTATGGTCACTTTGGGTTTCTTGTTATGTCATTTGGATTGACTAACGTGCCAGTAGTGTTCATGGACCTAATGAATAGCATCTTCAAGCCGGATTTCGACCTGTTTGTAATAGTGTTCATTGATGATATTTTAGTCTACTCCCGCTCAGAAGCAGAGCATAAAGGTCATTTATGAACAATACTCTAGATCCTCAGAGACTGCAGTTGTATGCAAAGTTTTCTAAATGTGAGTTCTGGTTGAATTCTGCAGCTTTTTTGGGCCAGATTGTATTAGAGGTCGGTATTTAGGTTGATTCGCGAAAAATTGAAGCAGTGAAAACATGGCCTTGACCCACGACCCCAATAGTGGTTCGCTATTTCCTGGGGTTAGCCGGATATTACAGAAGGTTCGTGGAAGGGTTTTCTACTGTCAGCATCATTTACTCAATTGACTCAAAAAGCAGGCAAGTTTTTGTGGACCAAAGCCTATGGGCAGAGTTTCCAGGAATTGAAAAATAGATTAACATTAGCACCAGTGTTAGCTTTACCGGATGGTTCAGAGGGTTATGTAGTGTATTGTGACGCTTCCTGCATTGGGTTAGGATGTGTTCTGATGCAGCATCGTAAGGTAATTGCCAATGCTTCGAGGCAGTTGAGAAAACATGAAAAGAACTATCCCACCCACGACCTGGAGTTAGCTGTGGTGATTCACGCCTTAAAAATATAGAGACATTATATATATAGTGTGCATGTGGATATTTTTACTGACCATAAAAGTCTTCAGTACATTTTCACACATAAAGAGTTGAATTTGCGACGACGCAGTTGGTTAGAATTGTTGAAAGTTTATGATGTGAACATATTGTATCACCCAGGGAAAGCTAATATTGTGGCAGATGCTCTTAGCCGTAGATATATGGGCATTTTGGAATATTTGAGGCCAGAACAACGGGAAATGGCCCAAGAATTGCAACGGCTAGCCCGTTTAGCGGTTCGAGTAGTTGATACAGAGTATAATGGAGCCATAATTTAGAATACAATAGTGTGGTCCCTGGTAGTGGAGGTAAAAGAGCGGCAATAGTAATATTTTCACTTAGCAAAGCTTAGAGATAAAATTCAACAAGGTAAAGTATCAGTTTTTGAGATTGTCGGAGATGGAGTTTTGAGATACAGAGGTCGCCTCTGCGTCCCGGATGTAGCAGGACTCAGCTAGTAGATTATGGCAGAGGTACACTACTCTTGTTATTCTCTTCATCCAGGTTCAACAAAAATGTACCACGACATAAAGGAGATATACTGGTGGCTTGGAATGAAGAAATCTATAGCCGAATTTGTAGCGTAGTGCCCTAATTGCCAATAGGTAAAGGCCGAGCATCAGAAACCCGACGGCCTAACTCAAGGAATAGCTATACCTATATGGAAGTGGGAGGAAATTAATATGGACTTTATGATAGGACTACCCCGCACCAGGCACAGGTTTGACTCCATTTGGGTGATTGTCGACAGGTTAACGAAGTCAGCTCATTTCCTGCCAGTCAGAACTAGTTTTTCAGCCGAGGACTACACTGAGTTGTACATTATAGAAATAGTTAGACTAAATGGTGTTCCAATATCTATTATTTCTGATATAGGAGCACAATTTACAGTTAGATTATCGCAGTCATTCTAAAAAGGTTTGGGAACACAGGTCAATTTGAGTACAGCATTACATCCTCAAACAGATGGGTAGGCAGAATGTACAATTCAGATGCTTAAGGATATTCTATGGGCGTGCATGCTAGTCTTTAGGGGCAACTGGGATGAACATTTACCCCTTATTGAGTTATAATAACAGTTATCACTCAGCAATGCAGATGGAACCGTACGAGACTTTATATGGGTGAAACTGTAGGTCCCCAGTTGGTTGGTTCGAGGTATGAGAATCAAAACTAATTAGGCCAGACATGATCCACCAATCAATGAAGAAGGTAAATCTTATCAAAGAATGTTTGTTGGCAGCCTAGAGTCGTCAAAAGTCCTATTCTGATGTTTGTCGTAGAGACTTAGAATTTGATGTTGGCGACTGGGTATTCCTCAAGGTATCGCCGCTGAAGGGCGTAATGAGATTTTGCAAGAAAGGTAAGATTAGACAAAGATTTTTTGGGCCATATCAGGTCCTTCGGAGAATAGTCCATGTGGCATATGAGTTAGAATTGCCTTTGAAATTAGAGTATGTTCACTCGGTATTTCATGTATCGATGCTGTGAAAGTGTATAGGGGATCCGTCCCATGTTCTATCAGTTGAGGACGTCCAAGTCACTGTGGAATTAGCCTACGAAGAGTTTCCTATAGCCATATTAGATCGTCAAGTTCACATTTTGAGAACAAAAGATGTTGCCTCCATTAAAGTATTATGGAGAAATAGAAGTAAAGAAAATGACATGGGAAGCTGAGGATGACATGAAATCCATATACCCTCAGTTGTTCTAGGATTAGTTCTGTTATGCAGTTAAGGTAGAGTTGTTGATTCAACTATTGTTTATGATTCATGTTATTGATATTGTTCAGTTGACTACCATTCTATTGTGCGAAAGTTTCTATAATGTCAGGTGATATACCTATATTGGAGTTTTCTACATTTCAGGGTCTTTTCTGGTAGTCCGTATTATAGGGGAGACTCTTCTGAAAATTTTCCAGAATAGTAATTAAAGAGTTAAACTCCTATGATTTGAAGTAGACATTCGAGGATGAATGTTCCTAAGGGGGGGGGGAATGTTACACCCCATACAAAACTAACATTTAATAGACACACGTGTGACTTTTGACGAACAAAGAGAGTACGACGCATGTAGAGAAACCTCGAAAGTCGGGACAAACGAGGCCAGGCCGCAATGGCCAGTGCGACGCGGCAGCGCCCTTGGGGTGTTGAGGGGCGCGGCGCGATGCAAGGAATGCGCGATGAGTGGTGCGGGGAAACCCCTTACCACTGCCCACATGTATATATATGGCCCTTTTTCAATTGTAGGATCATTTGGAATATATCAAATCGGCCAGTGAGGGAGAAATATGAAAGAATCAAGCTAATTTTGTATGTTTACACTATGAAATGTCATCTGAATTCAAATTAACTTCGGGTATCGAAGTTTAAGGCTGTAGGAAGCATTACTACAGAGTTATTTTTGCGAAATTCGCCCAAAAAACCGATATCCCGCTGAGTCAAAGTTGTCAGATTGCTCCAAACTAACTTCTATATGGTCACAGGCTTTAAGTAAGCATTTCTCCCTTCTGAGCACTCAGGAAATTATATGTTTTCTATCGTGTTTTAATAAGTTAAAGTATAGTTAATATTAATATTAAAAGTTATCATTTTCACTGAATTTAGTACTGAAACTAGTCTTATTCTCCCTGTAATATGATTACAGTTGGAAAGGATTGTTGAATACGGATTGAAACTGGCCAGTTAATCAGAAGTCAGCAATTCGAGTATATAAGACTATTCCTTCGGCAAGTTATGTTCATTGTAAAGTTAGTACGACACGTATGCCTGTAGTATTTCAGAGTAAATCTATTGGGGTTAGCTGTTATGAATTAAATTGAGTTAGTAATGATTATTAGTAACTCTTGTGAGAATTAACCCTAGTCAGTACGCTTGTTGTGTATCGTATTTGGGGTTTTAATGTTGTTGCCTATAGATTTATATTCACAAGAGAAGTATGATGTCCACGGGACCAGAGTGAGGCCGTGAGGACCATATCCAATTTCAGAGCTTACATTATGGCCCATAGTTGAGTCAAGGCTCGGGGCCCAGTCACAGTAGTTCCATTATGACCCACAATCAGGCCAAGGCCTAGGTTACAATTATCAGAAATTACATTAAAACCCATAGTCGAGCCAAGGCTCGGGGCCTAGTTACAGCAATCATAGCATGATCCATAGTATAGCCAAGGCGTTCCAGATACAGCAGTTGCATTATGACCCATAGTCGAACCAAGGCCCGGTGTCCAGCTATCAGTGGTTACATTATGACCCATAGTCTTCCCAAGGCTTGGGGTCCAGTTACATAGCCAGACAGTTCAAAAACAAATACAGCCAAAATAGTCTATTAGGCTCAGACGTGTATTTAGAGAATGAGCTATCCAGAGTTACAGTTTGCTCATAGTTTTTAGTAGCCAAGAAGTAGAAGTATACCTTGTTTATACTTGTCGGGCTTATGGGGGCCCAGGTAGGTTTTTTTGTGTTGTTTGTACCTTCCATGCTTATGGGGGTCAGGTTAGGTTCTTGTTTTCATATAGATAGACTTGTTGTTTAAATATTTCAGACGGTGAAGGTATTCAAGTTAAACTCTTACTCTCTTCTTTGATTACTACAGTTTTACTGGCTTTCAGTCAGTTACTATCTTTCCTCCTTACATATTCGGTACATGCTGTACTGAAGCCACTCGTGGTGCTGCACTACTTGCCTGAAAGTGTAGATAGACGTGGATTGGGATGTTCCTAGCCTTCAGCTGAAGTCAGTAGTTTATTCAGTTCCTTCCCTCCGGAGTTTAAAGTTAGACGAGGTTTACTTTTGATGTACAACTTTGAAGTAGGTCGGGGCCCTGTCCCGATCATTATATCATTATACAAATTATTGTATATTCCTTGTGGTTAGTTTTCCATTGGTCGTGTGGGGCCCGTGTATGCTTTATCTTCTGTGATGGTCGTGTGGGGCCTCGTTTAGGTGTTAGTAGCGGCCTTGTCGGCCATAGAGTAGTTTAGTGCCTGATTTGTGTTCCAGTTATAACTAGACAATATGGTGGTATTGTCGGCCTGCATAGGATCCCAATTGTTATGTTGTTGTGGTTAGTTATCTTCCTTTACAGGTGGCCTTGTCGGCTAGAGGTTGTATTTACAGTTGAGATATAGCTCGTTTCTTTCTTGAGTTGAGTGTTAGCGTGCACCAGTATAGTCAGGTTGGTTCAGATCTAGTGTGGCATTAGGCGTCAGTCATACCCTCCAAGGTGGGGCATGACAACTAGGGCATAGGACTGGGCGATAGATGGTAGCAATAGCTCATTGGTAGGAATCATGAGCTGTTGGTTCCTCTTGTTGCCTCAGGGAAGCGTCCGCTAGGATTCTGAACTTGGGATTTGATGGACAACAGGACGGCTTGTTGGTTCAAACAACGAGTCATTTTATGCCTCGTTGTTCTCCCCCCGAAGGAAAGCTGCTACACTGACAACGACTCATACAACAATCCGTTGGATCTTACCATGGCCTGATGTCTGGGTCGTTCTGCAATAAAATTTTTGGTTTTTCTTCTGAACTTTCTTGAAATGCCTGAGTCTGGTCTAAGAAAGTTTTGGGGTGTTACATTCTTTCCCCTAAAGATAAGCAAAGCTAAGGCCACTGAATTTATAAATTTGAAAGAAAATGACATGACGGTTTAGTAGTATGCCTTGAAATTCAATCAATTATCAAAGTATGCTCCAGAAATGGTTGTTGAGCCGAGGGCTCAAATGCTCAAATTCATGAATGGGGTCTCGGACTTGGTGGTTAAGGAGTAAAGGTGTCCATGCTTATCAAAGAGATGGATGTCTCCAAGCCTATCATCCATGCACAGGAGATAGAGGTGGAGCTATGGAAGGAGATCGAAAGAAAGGTAAGCTAGCAAGGATAGGTCAGTTCGAGTATTCACAGTAGAGATCGGGCGGTAGTAGTTGCCCACAAAAGCAATAGAAACCTACAACACCCTCTTCATTTTGTGCTCCTTCTTCCAGGCACTGTAAAGATATCAGGGTTGGAGCATCAGTCTCCCAGTCTTAGAGCCATGACTCCATTAGCTGTACCTTATCGGTATGTCCTAAGTATGTTAAGAACCATCCGGGAAAGTATCTTCTAGGCAAAGAGGGTTGTTTTTGTTGTGGCTAGCTTGGTCACAAATTGAGAGATTGCCCATCAACAGGATGGGGGAATTCCCAGAACACTGCATTAGCATCACCGCTAGGTCACTCAGCTCAGCAGGGTACTACTTCAAGTAAAGGAGGCAGTCAGCGCCACAACTAGTTCTATGCCTTATCCTCCCATCATGACCAAAAGAACTCATCCGACATAGTCACTAGATAGATATGTATGCTTTACTTGATCCAGGAGACACTCTTTCTTTCGTTACTCCATTCATTTCAATCCAATGTGGTATTAGTCCGGAAATTCTCTCAGAACCATTTTCTATCTCTATTCTGGTTGGTGAGTCAGTTAGAGCCAGTTGGGTGTACAAAAATTGTCTGATCACAGTGTTACAGAAAGTCACCACAATTGATCTAGTTGAGTTAGATATGGTTGATTTTGACCTCATACTTGGCATGGACTGGCTATATGCTTGTTATGCCTCAGTTGGTTGTAGAACTAGAGTCGTTAGATTCTAGTTTCCTAATGAACCAGTCCTAGAGTTGAAGGGTAGTATTTCAATGCCCACGGGTCAGTTTATCTCATAACTTAAGGCTAGGAAAATGATCTAAAAGTGGTACATTTTTCACTTGGTTAGGGTCAACAACTCCAGCTCCGAAATCCTAACCCTTCAGTCAGTTCTAGTCATAAATGAGTTCCCTGATGTGTTTTCCGAAGATCTTCTCAAAATCCCTCCTAAGTGGAAAATAGACTTTTGCATAGACCTTCTCCCAGATACCCATCCTATCTCAACTCCTCTTTACAGAATCGCTCCAGCTGAGCTTAAAGAGTTAAAAGAATAGTTGAAGGACCTTTTAAATAAACGTTTCATCAGACAGAACATCTTTTTATGGGGTTCCCCAGTCCTATTCATGCAAAAAAAGGACGGTACACTCAAAATGTGCATCGACTACCGTCATCTAAACAAGGTCACAGCGAGACCATGTATCATCGGCCTAGGATTGATGACTTTTTCGTCCAACTCTAGGGAGAGAGTTTTTTTCCCAAGGTGGCTCTTAGATCATGATGGTCAGAGAATGTGTCATTCCACAAAGAGCTTTCAAAACTCAATATGGTCACTACGAATATGTAGTTATGTTTTTTGGACTAACAAATTTTCCTACAAATTTTATGGATTTGATGAAAAGTGTATTCAAGTCATGCCTAGACATGTTCGTTATTGTCCTTATAAGCGATATACCCGTTTACTCTAGAATAGAGGAGGAACATACAGATCACTTGAGGATAGTGTTGCAGACTCTCAAGGATCGCTAGTTGTTTGCTAAATTCAGAAAGTGTGTATTTTGGCTATAATCAGTGGAATTCCTTCGTCATGTTGTCTCCAGTGAGGGTATTGAGGTGGATCCTCAAAATATAGTGTAGATTAAGGACTGAATAAGACCCACCTTTCCATCAGACATCAAAAGTTTCTTGGGCCTAGTCGGTTATTATAGATGGTTTGTAGAAGAGTTCTCCTACATTGCCTCTCCTTTGACCAGACTAACTCAAAATAAGGTGAAGTACGAGAGATTTGATGCATGTGAGAAGAGCATTCAGGAGTTTAACACTCAACTCACTACATCCCCAGGTTTAACTCTTCCAGAAGGTTCAGATGGGTTCGTAATTTATTGTGATGCCACAAGAATTTTCCTAAGTTGTGTTTAGAAGTAGCATGGAAAGGTTATAGCTTATGCTTTTAGATAGCTCAAAGCTCATAATAAGAACTATCCCACTCATGATCTTGAGTTGGTAGCAGTAGTATTTTCCTTGAAGATTTGGAGGCAGTGCCTTTATGGTGCTCATATACATGTGTTCACTAACCACAAAAGCCTGCAGTATGTATTCAGTAAGAAGGATTTGAACCTTCGTCAAAGAAGATGCCTAGAATTATTAAAAGATTGTGATATGAGTATGTTGTATCACCGGGGAAAGGCCAATGTAGTGGCAGATTCCCTCAGTAGGATGTCTATGGGGATTGGAGGGTAAAAATGAGTTGGCAAAGAATATTCACAGATTTGGATTGGTTAGTGATCAGGGGCATATTTATATGCCAAATTGATACTCAAATGCATAGCTTTTGCCTTGTTTATCCAACAATGTGTGTACATTCTCATGTAAATTGTATGTGGAAGTGTGATTTTATACTAACCAACATGATTAGCGTTGTTTGCGGGGAAAAACATACTTTTTATGGAGTTGAATGACATGTTTGGGAGAAATCGGAGATGGACTCAGAACGAAACGAGCGAGTGGAAGGAAGCAAAGAATTCCAAGGGCTGCGATGGGGCCGTGACATTTTCATCGCGGATGCATCTTGTCACAGGAGATATAAATTGAAATTCCGAGAGAGGGTCACTTGTCAAGCGGGTGGAGCGTTGGAATTAGTCAGGCCTTGACATTCCGGTGGTCGCGTTTGCCAGGTAACGCGGCAGGCATCTCCGCGTGCATCTGTCTAGTGCCACGTTGGGAGCAATTACTGGGCGGCCAACTTCAGAAAGCCTCAAGCGTTTGCACGTGTCACGGAGGCTGTGCTCAAGTGATGCACTCACGTGACACGTTGCTTATTCTGAAAAAATTATCCCTAGTATAAATAGAACACTTACGTTCATTTTTAATTATTCTTACTTGGTGGAGCAAGAACGTGGGTTCTGAGGGAGTTGTGAGGAAGAAAATTCTTAGGGTTTTTCTCTATCCCTTTCTTCTTTCTTTCAATTGTTTGCATGATTTACATTCATTTACTTGTTCAATCCACAAATCAGTGGCTAAATCCCTTTCTTGCTGAGGTTATGAACTATTGTATTGAAATGTAATTATTGATTATCCCGGTTGTTTCATCTTCTTCTATAGTTGTTCTATTTAATTCTTGTTTCTAAACATTAATAATAAGCCAATGTTAATGTAATCCAAAAAGTTCGGTTTTTCACCGAGAGAACAGAAAGCTTGGAAAGTTGTGAATTAATAGGATATGATCTGTTCTTTGTTTGGGAAAATTGGGAATTGATTTACCTTCCAAGATAGAAATATACACAAAAAGTCGTATTAGTTAAGTGTGGAATCGGTTTTGTATGGCTTGAACATGAATGTCTTCTTATCAGAAATGTAGGTGGAAGGTTCATGATTCTTAAGTTGGGTTAAATACGAGAGTTTAATCCATAGGCATAAGTTCCGACTAGCAACCGGAGAAAAGATAAACCATGTATATAGATAATTGATTTCTTTACATGTTCGTTTTAGCCTCGGCATGCTCATTCATAGTTCGGACTCGATTGTATAAATATCTTACTTTAGTATAAAACTAGTTCCCAAAATATAAAAACTTTTCTTTACATTGTTGTCTTCATTATTAGAGTTATAGTAAATTAACACTTTCGAAAAAGTTTTTACCCTGTAGTCCGGTCCACAATGGGTTCGACATTTCGGTTCTTAAAAAGGGCCACTATATTACTTGTACAACCCGTACACTTGCGGGCTCATCAAGTTTTGGCGCTGAATTCTTGAGGGTGGACAGAGCAATTGAGTGAAATTTTAATTTTTTCGTAAAAGTGTTAGTTTTGCTATTTCGGTATTTTATTGTTGACAACTTGGTCTTGCTTGTATTTTGCAGATAACAGATTCTGTTGAACACTGGCAAGAGACAAAGGTTTGGTGGATCCATCCTTAGGCGGAAAGACAATTCCATCGCCAACGGAGAGAAGCTGTACAGAGAAAATTGCGGTTTGCTCGGACAAACCATTATGGAGCAACCACGAAGTCCACCCACTTTGCGGGCGTGTGGTGCAGAAGTAACAGCCAGGCCGGTTCGCGATGTAACGAAATCCCTTGCTAGTAATGTCACGCTGCGTCAGCAAAACATGAGCCGGGAGGGAGTTTCGAGATTAAACAAAACATGGTGCAATTGCGCACACAAAGCCCGGGCAATTCACGGTCTCCCTCACGAGGATCACAACAACATCTTCAAACCTTTTTGGAGATAAGTGACACTACATCCCAGCTGGAGTGTCAGATTACGTGAGGCTTACCTTGTTCCCATTTTCACTTTTGGGAGAAGCCAGAAGAGGTGGCTGAAGAGCTGAGCCACCAAACTCTATAACCACATGGGAGGTCTTGCAAAGAAGTTCTTGATCAGATTCTTTCCTTACGGTAAAACAACAAGACTTATAATTCAAATTCTAAGTTTCAAACAAGAGAAGGAGAGAATGCAGTATCGAAGCTTAAGGAGAAAAGATTCAAAATCACTTCATTGAGAATGTCCTCATCACCATCAATCTAATGATGTCTTTGGTGCACACTTTTATAGAATGTTTGGAACCCCACACAAAAACTGGATTCGGCAGGTTGGGGACAAGCATTGAAAGACTTACGAGGAGCTTTATTCTTTGCTTAATCGTATTTCGAAAGGGAGTGGAATCACGGACTCTTCAGGGAGGGCGGGAAGCGGTGGAGTCTTGGAAGTGGATGGGTTTACAGCTATCGGCGCACGAGATAGCTGCCTTGCATGTCCCGACTAAAGCACCCACTTCCGGCAACATGAACGGAAGTCAGTCTCAAGCCCACATTAAATACGGTGCGCGAATTTGGTGTGAAGTGTGCGGGAGCGATGAACTTTTCAGTGAGTGTTGTGGAGCAAATCCAGGACTCGGTGAACTTTGTCGTATGCCGCAAAGGAACAATCACCAACGGTATGGGAATACCTACAACTCTAACTTGGAGGAATCACAATTTCTCTTGGGGTAGCAACAACCATCGGGGACGAAGTTCGAGTCGGGGTATGCAGAGAGGAACCAAGGAGGAGCCCTGAGGCTTCTCGGTCACAATATAGAAACAACAATGCCCCTCCTCCACCACCATCACCGGCGTTGAGGAGATGTTCAAGCAATTGATAACTAGCCGGGCTAAATTCTTGACGACTATATCAAATTGGCGTGAGGTCAAGAATAATCGGCTAGCTACGAGGCGGCTGGAGTTGGTTTAGGCGGTTCTTTGGAGCCTAGAACACAGGGCCTAGGAGGACTTCCCGGCTGACACCCAGACTGACCCCAAGCGAGTAAATGCGGTGACCACGAGGTAGTTTTGCGGTTGGAGGTGGAACACGAAAGACCACCTCAACGGTCGGGGGCGACGAAGCGGAGAGGGAGCAAAATGATGAGAGGGAAGCACAAGGATGCGGAATCGAGAAAGACCTCCACCTCGTTCCCTCAACGATTAAGAAGCACAAGGAGGAGCGTGTTTGAGAAATTCATGGAGGTGCTTAACGGGTACACATTAACTTACCTCTTGTTGATGTTTTGCGGGGAGTGCCTAAGTACGCCAAGTATATAAAGGACATCGTGTATGGCAGGCTTACAGGATATGCCACGGTGGCTCTTACGGAGAGTACACTTCCCGGATCTGAGAACCGATTGCCCCTGGCTTCAAAGACCACAGGAGCTTCACAATTCGAATAACAATTGGGAAAGAGTATCAGAGCTCAGCGCATTGTGTGATTTGGGAGCAAGCATTAGCTTGATGCGAGCCTCGGTATTCAAGAAGTTTGGGGCTAGGAGTCCTAGACCTACGACGGTGATCTTGCAGCTCGCGGATCGTTCCTTGGCAAGACCGGATGGTATTGTGGAGGACGTGCTAGTGCAAGTCGGCTCCCTAATCTTCCCGGTAGATTTTGTTGTCTTTGGATTTTGAGCCGAGGCAGTGGAAGTCCATTTATTTTAGGACGGCCTTTCTTGGCGGCCAGGAAAGCATTAATAGATGTAGGCTGCGGGGCGGCCCAACTATGCGGCACCGACAGGTGGAGGTGTTCGATGTGTACAAGGCCACCAAGCTTGGAGTGGGTAATACGAGGAACTCTCGGTCATCAATGTGCTTGAGCAGCTAGGATGTTGCTCGGGGCTTTGAGTCTCGAGAGTTGTGGGAAATCCCCGACAAGGTAAGCAGCGGGGTGAGGAAGTCGGCGTCGAGCCACTGAGGCGGAATGAGCTTGAACGACGTCGGTAGGGGCCCAGTATAAGCACCCGGGCGGCGCACGGCGGAGCAGCAGTGAATTGTTGTTTGTAAAATTGTATATAGATAAAAGAAAAGAGAAAAAAGAAAAAAAGAGTAAAAAGAGAAAAAGAATTTTTTATGTATAGGTGTGTAACTAGAAAAATAAAAATATTGTGTTCCTCCAAACCTTGGGGAATTTCTAACGAATTTCTTGTTGTAAGATTTATTACAGGTTGATCGGAGAGAAAAATGCAAAGAAATGCAAAGGAGAAAAATGAGGTAGAAAAATGTTTAAGTGGCAAACGGTGAGCTGTGATGGCTCAGGTGTCACGGAGAGGGCCTCGCGTTACCCCGTGGCTGCATTGAAGGCAAAATGGAATTTACAAATTCGAATACTGCCTTGATGCACTCAAGTGACACGTTGAGGTGTTATTCGCGTCGGCGTCAGGTCACCGGGTAACCCACACGAAAAACACTCAAATCACAACACGAAATCCTCATTTTCCCCATTTTCACTCTCTCATGACAAACACCCAAAATTTCCCCCTTCCCCAACGTGGCACCGAGAATAGTTCAAACTTTCTTCAATTTTCTTCAAGTTCGCCAGTAAGGTATGGTTTCAACTTCATCTCAATTCTTATCGATTTATTTTCAATTTTGAGCATGATAGGGAAGTAAACCTTGCCTAAGTGTAAGTGGCGTAAATTCATTTAAGTTATTGTTGATTGTTGTTCGTAGGATCGTTGTGATTGTATGAATGGGTAATTTACATGCTTGATTGAATTTTGTTGTGAAATTGTAGCTAGGGTTGGGTTGTGGTAGGAAAGAAATTGAATGGAGGTTGAAATGTAAAAAAATGGTTGGGTTGTTCATGTTGGGTGAGGTAAATTGTGTTGGGCTTCACGCTTTATGCTAAAGAAGCGATAGGGCTGGGGGGGAACAAATTGGTTGAAATTGCATGAAATTATCGAAGCACATAGAAAGTGGGGAATTTCTTAGGTTGACGGTTAGAATATTTTATTTTTCATTTTTAGCTAGTCTTTGTGTGATGAAATGTGATCGATAATATGTTGCGAAATTTAATTTGTACGAAGTCTTGAGTAGTACATAGAGGTTATATTTGTCAGTCATTGAATGCGAGGCATTTTTGGTTGTTTTGTTGTTTTTTTGGTTTCGTGTTTTTGTTTTTGTGTAAATAATACAATAGTATGATCTTAAAAATGCTAAAATGAGAGCTGAAGACTATGTGTGGGGTGGCCGGGCCAAACTCGATCTTAATTATTAAGTTTAACCCAATCGACATTGGGGCCCATCTGTTTTCTTTGATAAGACGATAGCGAAGCCGAGTAGGGCAAAGAGGCAGTGCGCATCCACATCGGGCGCTAGGAACTTTTCAGTGAGCCCAGGAGCGCTTGTTCAGCGGCACCAGCAGTTCCACGCGGCAGCCACCTTAATATAGAGCAGATAGGTGGCCCGAGGAAGGAAGAAGTGGTACCATGGCTATGAGAGAACAAATACTTTGAGGAGCACATTACGGGACTAGTTAACCTGAGGGATTCCGTATGGTACACCCAGGATTGAAGGTTTGCCGAGTGCTTCATTTTAGCCAAGCCCAAGGAGTGCAATGCACTTAATTCGGGGATTACATGCCAGCGGAATCCGACGCTCAAGAGTCACACCATCGAGATAAGGGGCACGGTGTCACAGGCCTCACCACACCGATGCCATGCGGGGCGCAAAACACGGATGCCACGTACTCCTGCGGTGAATATCACTCCACCCTATGTGGATATCGGAACGCACATTATGTGGAGGCACAGTCGACCCGGCAGTGGAGGCGAGCACAAGGAGAGGGCTATCATCGAACCCTTTTATTCACGAGATGAACGGGGAAGCCGGGATACGCTAAAAATTGTTTGCTCTGTTTGATTCCGGGGTGCACATGGCGGATGTGACACAGGATCGTGTATGCCTAGTGTATGCCACGATGAAAGGGCTGAGATTAATGTAGGCGGTGATCATATCGCCATAAAAAGCCGGTGCATCAGGGCACGAGTACGGGTTGGCGGGTGCAGCGACTATGTTCTGAGGGCCTTGAGAGTCAGAAGAGGCCACAGACACATTCCGCAGATGGAGCGGCGTACCATAGATGTTACAAAGACTAAGGCACCCGACACCACTCCACCCAGGCCGATTCTCACATTAGCTAGCGACATGCTTGGGATAAACAGTATAGCCCGCGTGTTCGGGATGCGAATGCTCGGCCTACGCATAGGCGGGGCCCAGAGCAGCGGAGGACAGGCATGGCGACTCGACTTAGATTACCCTTTTGGCCCAGCTTCGAGGCACTATGTCGGTGAGCTGACTTTTGTGGAACTGCGGATGATGATGTCCCCACGGACGAGGAGACATGTCGCGAGGATTGCGTGTTGAGTCGGAGGGACGATGGTGGAGAGATTCAGACATTGGGGATGAGCGGCTGACGAAGAAGTGAGTATTTTGGTGATCGGGAGTTTCACACCCACTTTCTTTTTGTGATTGTATGAACAGGGCGGTGTTCGATTTTAAGGTAATGGGGTGGGGGTAATTTAGAGCAATTGCTGAATTTTGTCTTGTTTGTACATAGCATGTTCTATTGTTACTGTTCTTTGTGTGTGAATTAAGGTGACCTTTGATCACGGGAAAAAATATAGGTCTAGTGATACGCTTTACAACTTAAATTAATCATGTTTGCTAAGGCTATTTGATACATTTTCATGTGATTTTTATATAAAAGTGAAGATAAATTGCTAACCAACATGACTAGCTTTGTTGTAGGTTTTTGATGACTTTTGAGCTAATTAAGCTGAGTTGGTGAAGTAGAGGCTTGGAGGCAGGAAGAAACACGCAAGCGTCGGCAAAGAGGAGGCCAGCGGCCCGCTGCTTGTCGGCAACGTGCCACGGCAGCGGCGCCCAAGAGCCGGCCCACTGCCGCGTTGGCAACGTGCCACGCGTGTGGCACCGCGTGGGCATGGTGCAACGCGCTGCCACAGCGGCGACCATCTTTTGCCAACGCGACGAGTCTTTGCAGTCGAGGATTTGAGGTGTTTTCAGCCTCGCGTTCGGGCAGTGTCACCCAGGCAGCCTCCCGCGTTACACTCCGTGACACGTTGCTTATTCGGGACAAATTTCTACTATTTATAAATAGCACACTAGGTTTATTTTCACATATTCGACTTGGTGGAGCAACGTGGGTTACAGCTACGCATTGAGGACCCGAAATTTCTAGGGTTCTTCTCTATCTCTTTCTTGTTCCTTTCAATTGCTTGTATGATTAACACTTGTTTTAGGATATTTAATCCACAAATGAGTGGCTAATTCTCCTTCTTCTTTGAGTTATGAACTTTGTGTTCTCAAATGTAATTATTAATTCTTGGTTTATTTTCTCTTTTCTTCCATGGTTGTTCTATTTAATTCTTGTTCCTACTACATTAATGTCTGGCCAATGTTAGTGTAAATCCAAAAAGTCGGTTTCACCCGAGAGGCAAGAAATTGGAAAGTTTGGATGTAGGATATGATCTTTTTCTTGGTTCGGGAGAATTGAGGTGGTTACCTTCGGGATAGAAATATACACGAAAGTCGTATTAGTCATGTGTGGAACCGGTTTCGTATAAACCAGAACTTGAATTCCTTCTTATCCCGAAAATGTAGGTGGAAGGTTCATGATTCTTAAGTTGGGTTAAATACGAGTTTTAATCCATAGGCGGTAGTTAGACTAGCCAGGAGGAAAAGATAAACCACGTAAATTAATAGTTCGTGTCTTCACATGTTCTTCGTAACCTCGGCATGCTCTTAACCATTGTTTAGATTCAATTGTATAATTAGCTTAGTGTAGTATAAAAATTATATTCTCAAAACAAATAACTTTTCTTTACCTTTGTGATTGTCTTCATTGTTGTAGTTGTAGTAATTAACACTTGAAAAGGTTTTACCCTAGTCGATCCTTTTGGGTTCGACATTCGGTTCTTAAAAAGAGCCACTATATTACTTGTACGGCCGTACACTTGCGGGCTCATCATGTTTAGCGCCGTTGCGTGGGTCGGCAATCGGTAAAATTTTCTTAAGTATTAGTTAACGAATTCTATACAAGCGTTGACAACGTTTTTTAATTTTATTTTTATTTTAAAAAGAAAAAAAAAATATTTTTGATTGTTTGGATACCACTCTTGACATGACATCTTGGAACATAAATGGGTTAGATGGTGAATACTCACACCCGATGAGTCTTGTCATTTCGGAGGACACCACTTTTAGCAACACTATAACACGTGTAACATATGTGGTGGTCACAGGCGACCATTAGGATGGCTGTCCAGAATGCATAGTCCCATCCCCAAGCCCCTACTATGATCATACATTGTTTTTTTTGAATATAGGCATGATGAAAATGAGGACTTGGGGCCTTCCAAGCTCGATTAGAAGACATGCTAAAGCAGATACTTGAGCGAACGAAGCAACGGGAGGTGATGGAAGCAATGAGAATTCAGCTAGCGGAGAATGGAGATCTCTAGAAAGGATGAGCTTTAAATTCACGGAGATGATTCTTTGAAATTTGAAGCTTGTGATGAATTGCGGAGTACTTGATTGTAGCGATATTCAAGGGGAACTACAAGAGGAAGAAAGGGTGAATTTTCAGATGAAGCCCGACATTTAGAACCTCTTAGTGTGTCCCCGTGGGGAGCTCATACTTGTAGAAAATCCATTCGGGGGAAGGTTGAGTATACACCATTTTTAAATCTTTGGAAGATAGATGTTGATGCAGAGACGAGGTATACAAGTAAGGGAGTCGGTGCATTACGATTTGGAACCAAGGTGCATTGGACCTCACTCGAAGCACTTTTCCACCGCCGTTTGGTTGACAGAAATAGAAATAGGAATCTTAGAGCTTATGGAGAAATGTCAAGAGGAGGACCAAGAGCCATATATTACGAAATTTGTTGATTATAATAGGAAAAAATGACTTCACTTACGGGAGGACCAATAAACGTCAGCGACATCTTGCTTGGTTCGACAATTTTTCACCACCACCCGGGAGCATAAAAGAAAATTAGAGAAGAAATTAGGGGTGAGATCATATCCTCAAGAGGCGGAGGAAAAAGCGGTGAAATGTAATGCGTCATGCATGACGTAAAATTAGGCGGCGCTTGGGGAGACAGCAAGGGTACCACAGGTACCATTTTTAATTTCTCGCATTTTTATTGATTTTATTTTATCTTTCACTTTGTTGTTTGGTGGAAAGTTAAGCACGAGATGGAGGAAGTCACAGTACCGTGAAGGAGGAAGCTAACAAGCTTGGAAGAGAAAAAGTGTGGGGTGAACACCTTGTGCGGGTGAGAACCGAAAGCATCTTTGTTAGCTAGGCTTAAAGGCCTCAGGGAGTATTTCTCCACCTCTTGAATTGTTAATTTGATGCTATGAGGACACTTAGCATGATTTAAGTGTGGGGTGAGGGAAATTTCAAGGAAATTTCAAAAAAAAAAAAAAAAAAATTTCTGTGCTTAACAAATTTTTGGTGAATATAATGCTTGTGGAAGAAAAATTTGGAAATTTGGGATTTGTGAGTCAGCATGTGAATTCATCACCCGTTGGTTTTTCTTGTCGGTTCTTTTCCGACGGGGGTGCTTCCCAGGCAGAAGAATAAATTTTGTTTTATTTTGTATTTTTATTTGTTGTCGTATATAATGTTTTTAGTCAAAGTTAGGGGCATTTCGAAACGATGGATGGATAAGCGGCCCGGAAGTCTTGAGGAAAAATTAGTCAATATGTTTTTGTTCTTTTCTGTAAACTCATAGCTAATGGATGCTTGATATTCTTTTTATGTGTTATGAATGATTGTGAGATGCAAGTATGTTTAGTATTAAAAGCATGTAAAAATGTATAACTTTGTTTTTGAAGACACTTAGGCTCTTGAATTGGATTCGATATGATTGAAGCTTAATTTTAAATTCTTGTGATTAGCTGAGTAAGAGTCCGCTGAATGTGTCTTGAATTGAGCATGTGCAATGAGTGTAAGGTTTTTGAGTGATACATTGTTATTATGGAATGTCTAGAACTTGCCCGGTGTGTTTATAAAACGAAATGAAGGATGTAAACTGTAGGAGATGATTTAGGCATTTCTTTGAATTAACCCAAATTTTATCCTTCGTTTTACCTACCTTGAAATATCCTAGCGAGCCCCGTTGAGCATGAGCCTATTCTTTGATAAATTTGCAACATAAGCCTAAACCTTTTCTTTCATTAACCTTGAATTTGACCCAAAGCTCCTAAGCGTTTGAAGAAGAAAAAAAAAATCGGAAAGAAGTAAAGGGTAGAAGAATGAAAAGAAAGGAAAAGTGAAAGTTGTAAAGAAGTGAGAAAGTCAAAGGTGCACTTTGGTGAAAATGGTTGATTGTTGGTAAGGAGTAAGAAGAACAAATGAATGAAAAATAATTTATACAACTCCTTACTAATGAGCTAAAAGTGCTAAAAGAAATGGGGGAGCAAAGAGGAAAAGAAAATACCAAGGATAAAAAGGTGAAGTAAGGAAGGGAAGTTCACAATGAGGGAGTGATGTATAGAAAGCGCTTAGGGAAGATAGTCACTGTACGATCACAATAGTACCTACCTACACACAGGTTACATTACAACCTAAAAGAACCTAATTGATCCTACATTCGCATCCTCAAATTAGTGGAATACAACACTAAGGGCAAGCTTATGGGTCATTACATGGTACATGTGAATTCTTTGTGAGTGAGTGAAATTTGATTATGTTCCCACACATGTTGTGATGTAAAAATTGTTTTTGCGTGTGATGGGGTAACTCTCTTTCCGTGAGGGCACATGTTTAATGAAGGATAAAATTCATGTGGGATTTCTTAATCGGTTGATTGACATGAGTTTGCTAAGATTGAGAGTAGATTCTTGAGGTTGAGAAGTCTTAACATAGTTGTATTTCATAGCATGTTTTATTTTTAGCTTGTATCTTAAATAATAATCACAATAGTAATTTGAAGTATCTTGATAGATTAGCTATGTGTGAGTCATTTTTCATGAGATGTAAAAAGGTTGTTCGAGGACGAACAAGATTTTAAGTGTGGGATTTGTGATCACGGGAAAAAATAGGTCATTGATACGCTTTCAACTAAATTAATCATGTTTGCTAAGCTATTTGATACATTTTCATGTGATTTTATATAAAAGTGAAGATAAGTGCTAAACAACATGACTAGCTTTGTTTTGTAGGTTTTGATGACTTTTGAGGAGCTAATTCATGAGTTGGTGAAGTAGAGGCTTGGAGACGGAAGAAACACGCAACGTCGGCAAAGAGGAGCCCGAACGACACTGCTTGGCGTCGGCAGCGTGCCCGCAGCGAGCAGAGCTGCCCAAGACAGCCCCCTGCCGCGTTGGCAAATGCCCGCAGCGGTGTAGCACAGCGATGGAAGCATGGTACAGCGTGCTGCCACTGGCGTGACACACAGCGCCAAAGCAGTCTTGCCCGGAGTCGGGTTTGAGGTGATGTTCCAGAAAGCCTCCGCGGTCGGGCGAGTGTCACGGAGGCAATGCTCGCGTTACACTCAAGTGACACGTTGCTTGTTATTATTCAGGGACAAATTTCTACTATTATCAATAGCACACTTAGGTTTATTTTCACATATTCTGACTTGGTGGAGCAGAGCGTGGGTTACGAGGCAGCATTGAGGGCGAAATTTCTAGGGTTCTTCTCTATATAACCTTAACCCTTTCAATTGCTTGTATGATTAACACTTGTTTTAGGATGTTTAATCCACAAATGAGTGGCTAATTCTCCCTTCTTCTTGAGTTATGAACTTTGTGTTGCAATGTAATTATTAGATGCTGGTTTTAATTTTCTCTTTTCTTCCATGGTTGTTCCTATTTAATTCTTGTTCCTACTACATTAATGTTGGCCAATGTTGGTGTCCAAAAGTCGGTTTCACGAGAGGGCGAAATTTGAGATTGTGAATTAATGGATATGATCTTTTCTTGGTTCGGGAGAATTGGGAATTGGTTACCTTCGGGACAAAGTATACAGAAAGTCAGTAATGTCATGTGTGGAGGCTTAGGTTTCGTATAGCTAGAACTTGAATTCCTTCTTATCAAGAAAATGTGGTGGAAAGGTTCATGATTCTTAAGTTGGGTTAAATACGAGAGTTTTAATCCATGGCGATGGTTCCGACCTTAGCGGAGGAAAAGATAAACCACGTAAATTAATAGTTCGTGTCTTCTTACATGTTCTTGTAACTCATGCTCTTAACCATTGTCTAGATTCAATTGTATAATTAGCTTAGTGGTATAAATTATATTCTCAAAACAAATAACTTTTCTTTACTACTTGTTGTCTTCTTTATTGTAGTTGTAGTAAATTAACACTTGAAGAGTTTTTACCCACTAGTCCGGTCACTTTTTGGGTTCGACATTCAAGTTCTTAAAAAGAGCCACTATATTACTTGTACAACCGTACGGCGGGCTCATCAACACTGTTTTATATGTATATTCGTTTTGTAAATATTTCTTGTTGTGAAGGCGTAATCTTTGTAAAATGTATTGCTGATGTGTAAATAGTTTTGGCCGAAATTATTCGATATTTTTAAAAAATTAGTAACTATTTTTTACTTATTGGGTTTCTCGGAGTTTGTTTTTGTTCTTTTGCTGAGAAGAGTCCCATTGAACCGAAGTAGTAAATAGTGACCGTTCCACATGATGGATGGATGTGGCCGTCTTAAGGAAATGTAGTCGATAGGAGTAGTTATTTTAAATTTTTGGTGTTGGGTACATTATCACGTACATGTTGCTACTCTATGGCTCTGACATCTTGGTTGCGTGTTGTACATAATATTTATCTTGCAAAGATGATTCATAGAAAGCATGCAAATTTTTGTACATATGTGAGACACTTTATGCCATGAAGCAAATTAGGTGTGATAGAGGCTTAATGTTGAATTCTTGTAATTAGGCGATTAAAGTACGCAAGTCGTCTTAAGTTGAGCATGTGCATCGAGTGTATAGTGAGGTTTGGTTATTCCATCTATTGTGGAGTGTCTAGAACTTTCCGTGTGTGTACGAGCTTGAAATGAAGGCGTAGTGTAGGAAAGGATGTAGGCGTTTCTTTGTTTAACCAAAAGTTTTCTTGTTTTCCTTTTCATATCCCCTTGAAGATTAAATCCTAGTTAGCCCATTGAGCCTTTAGCCTTTATAATTTTTTTTCTTTTGTCGAAAAGGGTGTGAACCAAGTTTAACCCCTTCTTTTCATGATCCATTAAACCAAAGCGCAGCTTTTAAGCGCTCAAGAAAATATATAATTTTCCCACGGTGTAAAGGTGAAATGATGAAAAGAAAAGAAAGAAGAGAGGAAAAAGAAAAATGATGAAAAGGAAAGGTAGAGGTGTACGTGCCGAATCTAAGTTGTACAACTTATCTTTTTGTTAGCTGGTGTTAAAGGGAGTGGGTGACAAAAATAAAGATAGACTTCAAGAAAAGAAGGAGGAAGGAAGAAAATAACTCGAGAATGTGATGGGGGATGTATTGAAAAAAAAAGCATTTAAGGATGCTAGTTGCTATACGTTGGCTAGCCCGGTATATACTAGTTTCATATTTACATTAAAACCGTTAAGTCCTACGTGATCTTATATTACGCGTCGCATATTGGTGGAGTAGCCACATAGAGCAAGCATGGGTCATAACACGATGCATGTGAATTCTTTTGGGAGAGAGAGTGAAATTGTGTGTACATGCCCTGCATGAAATGATTTAGAGTTCATGTGATCTAAAGGGAGTACTCTTGTGATGGCAGGGGGCGCTTGATGAAAGAATGAACTGGACATCGGATATGTAGTCGGCTAATTTTGTAGGTTGCTAATATCGAGAGTCGATTCTTGAGCTAGGGGTCTTGATTTATTAGTGTCATTGTAATGATGATACTATGCATGTTTTCTTGATGATTTGTTATAAAAAAAATCGATATAGCCTGTAGCTCGATTATCAGGCAGTAGCCATGATGGGATATCAATTTCATGAGGTGTATGAGTATTGTTCGAGGGCGAACAAGATTTTAAGTGTGGGGTAGGTGATCAGGGGCATATTTATATGCCAAATTTATACTCAAATGCATAGCTTTTGCCTTGTTTATCCAACAATGTGTGTACATTCTCATATAAATTGTATGGAAGTGTGATTTTATACTAACCAACATGATTAGCGTTGTTTTGCGGGGGAAAAAAATACTTTTTATGGGTTAAGATACATGTTGCGAAATCGGAGATGGACTCGGGAACGAGCAAGGAAATGAGGTGGAGAAGCAAAGAATTCAAGAAGGGCTCCGCCGATGGATCGTGACACGGCGCCATCGCGGATGCATGTATGCAGGAGATATAAATTCATGAAATTCCGAGAGGGTCAAACGTCGAAGCCGTAGCACGTTGGAATTAATTTCCCAGAACGACATTCCGATGAGGGAATTAAGCGTTTACAGGTAACATGGCCAGGCATGCTCGCGTTGCATGTCGTGCCACGTTAGGAGCAATTACAGAAAAGCCTTCCCGAAAGCCTCCGCGTTTGGCCGTGTCACGGAGGATGTGCTCGCGATGCACTCGCGTGACACGTTACTTGTTATTCGGGAAAAATTATCCCTAGTATAAATAGAACACTTAGGTTCATTTTTAATTATTATGACTTGGTGGAGCAAGAACGTGGGTTACGGGCAGTTGTGAGGACGAAAATTCTTAGGGTTTTCTCTATCCTTTCTTCTTTCTTTCAATTGTTTGCATGATTTACATTAATTTATGATGTTCAATCCTGGAAATCAGTGGCTAAATCCCTTTCTTGCTGAGGTTATGAATTGTTGTATTGAAATGTAATTGATTATCTGGTTGTTTCATCTTTCTTCTATGGTTGTTCTATGTAATTCTTGTTCTTGCGCATTAATATCGGCCAATGTTAATGTAAATCCAAAAGTTCGGTTTCACAGAGACAAGCGAAAGTTGTGAATTAATAGGATATGATCTGTTCTTTGTTTGGGAAAATTGGGAATTGCTTTGCAACCCGGGATAGAAATATACACGAAAGTCGTATTAGTCAAGTGTGGAATCGGTTTGTATGGCTAGAACATGAATGTCGCCTTTATCACGAAATGTAGGTGGAAGGTTCATGATTCTTATATTGGGTTAAATACGAGGATTTTAATCCATAGGCATAAGTTAGACTAGCAATCGGAGAAAAGATAAACCATGTATATCGATAGTTGATTTCTTTACATGTTCGTTTTAGCCTCGGCATGCTCACATTCATAGTTCGAACTCCAATTGTATAAATATCTTACTTTAGTATAGAACTAGTTCCCAAAATATAAAAACTTTTTCTTTACACCTTTATTGTCTTCATTATTAGAGTTATAGTAAATTAACACTCGAAAAGGTTTTACCTTTGTAGTCCGGTCCTGCCAGGTTCGACATTCCGGTTCTTAGAAAGGGCCACTATATTACTTGTACCCATACGGCTTGCCCGGGCTCGTCGGTTAGCGGTCCGGTTGGTTGATTCGAGTAGAAGGTGGGTTGTAGTCCAAAGTTAGGTAAGAATCTCTCTTGTGGTGGAGGTCCAAGTCAAAGTAGGATGAAGACCCAATACTACTCGGAGTTGAAGTAAGTAGTCCTAAAGAAAGAGGTGGAAGCATTCTCCAAAGGGGGAGATGGTGTGCTCCGTTACTAGGGGCCGGAGTTGTGTGTCATAGGATGTAGGTGACTTGAGGGCGATGGATACTATGACTCGTGCAGTAGGTACTCTATCCATCGGGAAAACCAAAGATGTAACATGATCTATGGGAAGCCTATGGTGGAATGGAATGAAAAAGGATATTGAATAATTTGTGGCTAAATGTCCAAATTGCTAAGAGTCGAGATGAATATCAAAGACCGGGGTGGGACCCGGTATATTGAAATTCCTACTTGGAAGTGCGAAGAAGTGAACATGATTTTTTACTATAAGAGTATGCCGCAAATGCGTGCCGACAACATGACTCGATTTAGGTGGTTTTAGACCAAATGACTAAGTCGGCACCTTTCCTACAGGTTAAGACCATAAATTCCTGAGGATTATGATGTCTTATACATCAGAGTTAGTTAAGCTGTCTGAGAGTCCCATGTCTCTTTTCATATAGGGCTACTTAGTCAACCTCGCAATTTTTGAAGTCATTTTAGAAGGGACTTAGTACTCGGGTTAACATAGCGTGGCTTTGACCCGCGAGATAGATGGCGGGATGAGCGGAATATTCAAGCTGCAGAGGATATGTTGAAGGCTTGGGTGATAGACTTCAAGGGTAGTTGGGATGCTCACCTATCTCTCATCAAGGTTCCATACAACAATAGCTACCACTCTATAATTTAGATAGCCCCATTTGAGGAATTATATGGTAGGAGGTGTAGGACTGTACTGTAGGATGGTTTGATGTTGAGTGAAGCTAACTTAATAAGACTGTTGAGTGGTTTGAGGTTGGCCAGGCTAAGTGGACTATTCAAACTCTAGAGGATATGTTGAGGGCTTGGGTGAGTGATTTCAAGGGCAGTTGGGATGCTCACCTATCTCCTCGAGTTGCATACAACAATAGCTACCACTCGTGTTCAAATGGCCCCGATTCGAGCATTATGGTAGGAGATGTAGGACTCATAGGATGGTTTTGAGGTTGGTGAAGCTAACTTAATAGGACACGATTGACATATGAGGCCATGCGGGGTTGACTTATCATGGAATGATAGTACAGCTCAAAGCCAATAGAAATCACATACGGTGTAAGAAAAAAGGTAGTTGGAGTTTGATGTGGATGATTGGGTATCTCTAAAAGTTTCACCTACAAAAGGGGTGATGAGGTTTGAGAAGAAAGGAAAGCTCATCCCTAGATATTTTAATGATTACGAATCACGAGACACAATAGCAATGAGTCTTATGAGTAGATTTTCCTATGGAGTGCCATCGGTGCATCCGAGTCTTCCACGTGTATCATGAAGAAATACATCGGTGATTCGAACTTAATTTTCCTTGAGGGTATTGGTGTAAAGAATAGCCTCTCTGCGAAGAAAGCTTCAGTTCAGTTACAAGTAGTCTACTTCACAAGTTAAGGAACAAGGAGGTCACTTTGGTTAATGTTTTATGGAGGAGCCAACTAGTTGAGGGAGCTACATGGGAAGACAATGTAGATATGATATCTAGATACCCTCACCTTTTCCCATCCGGTACGAGCTTCAACGTTGGTACTAAATTCCTCCTTAGTACTCTATTGATTCCATATAGAAAAGCTTTATTCTTATCTTAGTGTGCACCCTAGTTGCATGATTTCAGTTGGTATATCTATCTCATTTCATAGTGTTCATCCTTGTGTCGGTCTATAGCTTTCGAGATTGGGAGTTTGCGGCTCTTTCCCTAACTTTATAGCTTACGTAGTTTGCATTCAAGGATGAATGATCCTAAAGGGGAGATATTGTAACACCGAAAATTCCTAAGGATAAACGCCAAACTAAGCATGAAAACCATAAGAGTTTTTACTAAGAACAACTCAACGAATTAGTCCTTGTCGGTATCAATGACTTCATTAGAAGAGTCATTGTTAGCCTACTGTAAATTCTTCCTTAAATATCAACGAGATATTGAATGAACCATTGTATGAGAGCAGTCGTCATGTCTCCCATGGTGAAAAAGTCAAAGAATCTTGTCAAAATCTTCCTTAACCAACGACCTTAGTGACGAGTTGTTAGAAGAAGCACGACTCATTGTATCGGGCCCCCAGATGAAACTAGAAAGAAGTGTTAAAATCCGTCGATGACCAGTAGATGGAACAACCGGTTGTTTCATCTGAAGACTGTATCCTTTGTTGGGAGAAATCCAAAAGCATTCAAACTTCATACAACAACAACGTAGGAGATAATGACCCATCAGATCCTCTATAGAGTCGTCCTTTCCAACTGTTAGTTTGAGGAATGCAGTAAGTGGAATTCTAATCCCAAGAACAACGACTAGTCCCAACAAGTTGTGGTCACAACCAATGACTCATTAAGTGACCCATTATATTTGGACGGGTAGTTTTCAAACTCTTATCGAGGCGCCACCTTAAATTTTGCTATTTTAGTTCGTACACTTTATGTCATTTTAGGCGAAATATTCAGGGTTTTAAACGGAGTTAGCCAGCATTCCTCCTTATATTCCCCTAGCACCTCTCAATATTTCCTCCATAAAGACTCAGATAAGAAGTTTAAGGGAAGAGCAAGGATTTTAGTCTTCTCCCTCGATTTTCAAGTGTTTTCTCTAGGAATTTCTATAGGTATGTGGGACTTCAGCAAGGGTTCCCTTTCACCTTTGTGTCCCAAATTATTTTTAGTAAAAACTTAATAATTTCTAGCCTTGTAGGAGATTAGAGGATAGGGCTTTTTTAGTAAACATGAATTCCTTAATCTTAATAATTCTTCATGTTTCCATGACTATTATTGATTGAAATTGATGTCTTGGTTTCATTTTATAGTATGATTTCCTAGCCACGACTTTAACATGATTTTGAGTAAAACATGCACGATTTAGATTTCGGTTAGAAATATTGTATTATCATAATATTTTTACATAAGTATGAATTTTATCCAAATTCATTGATTGAAATTTTTTCAGTATTGTTGATGTTCCTTAGACTATCATGAGACTCAAGATAGCGGATTCTAACAAGTCTTGAATACTAGTTTTCCTTTCATTGTTCTTTGGCATCTTCATTACTTTAGAGATAAGCAATAAAAAAAGTCTTGAATACTAGTTTTCTGCATTATTCTTGACACATCTGCAACTAAGTCAAGATCTTTAAATAATTGGGAACACCAATTCTCCTCTACGACCTCAGATTTACCGGCACTCAGATAAGTGGTTAGCTCAGATACTCGATATCAGTGAGTTATCAACAAGTTAAATATAATTGAACTCATTAGGGATGATGCATGTCACTTAGAAAAGGCCGGGTTAACGCTTCATTCTGAAATATGGCGTCACGACCTCAGTTATATCCCGAATGGACCCAAGATAGTGATCACACATCTCGGCCACTATACCACAGGAAGGTACAACGGGCTCTCTTCGATGGGGTGTATACATCAAACTCCATTTCTTGCTCACATGGTTATATATCGATTACAAGTTCTCTACAATATCATACGGTGAGAGTCTTCAATGCGGTCTAGTCTCTCTCCAGATCTTAGGATATACTTATGACCCTAAATTAGTTTATCAATTCTTAAAGAATTATCATAGAAGTCATACTATTTGCGGTATATATGATTTCAAATAGTGTCTTTGCATGTCATTTCAGTTCATTTTATTAATTACTAGTATATCTATGTTTTATTTACATTTCACTTACTCAGTATATTCCATGTCGCGTGCATACTTTCTATGCTATATTATCTTTGGTATGCTCGAACACCCAACCTTAATATGGCATCTAATTTCCCCAGATGATACCCAACGGTTGATAGTGGTGAGTCTCGTCTTTCAAGGGACGGAGTCTTTAATATTATTTATTATTTCTAGCTTTACGGGCTTTAGTGTTAGCTGAGGGCTTTTCCCAACAGCTCATCAGTTATTAAAGGCTTTTAGACAGCGTAGTATTAATTTGATTTATCATTATGAGGGATTTACTTGAGAAATATTAGTATGTCTCAAGTAAGGACTGTTATGATTATTATTATGACTAGATTATGAATAGTTCTAAAAATCTTGAGTCTCGTGTTTATGTTATGACTATCATTTCATGTTTTGAACTATCCTACTCTTATGAACTCTTATGTATTTTGATTAGTCAATATTTATTCACCTTTCTTCGGTATATTTACCAAGTACTTATCACATATTATCTATTGATGTAAATGAATGCTTTTACATTTCGGTTATGCTTCTTGCTCGGTATTCATCTTAACTTTCAATCGGAGTCAGATTATGTCATTCCGTGGGTTTGTTAGGGGTCACTTATGATTAAGTACTTTCTCATACTGAGGAGTGTGGGCTCGGGGTTTGTGACAATTTAGGAAGAGGGGTTGCAATAAAAAGAAAAAGTATGTTTATGCGAGAGATTTTTATTGTTATCAAATTTATTAATTGAAACTAGGAAATTTGAGTTTCCTATGATTTTATTATGTAGTAGGCTCTACTATTGGTGATCTATCCTGATGAACTTTGTGTAAGACTGACGATTAAGTTCATCTAATATCTCTCAACCTACATAGATGAAATTCACCTCAATCCTCTTGGACATTAGGTGTTCATATTTTGCCCTTATCATATGTCTTAGATTAACAATCCTCGGTTAGAGCTCAAGTTAAGTATATGAGGGCTAGTAGCCTCACATTTTTATTGTTAGATGAGGGCTGCTTGGCCTCAAATTTTTATTGTTATTCTCTTTATCTAACTTCAACCTCTTTGGTCGGAAAGTTGATGTGCAGGAGATATTTTCAACGTTTGCAACCACTAAAACGAGCTAAAATAATGAAAATAATAATCCACTAAATTCACTATTCAAGAATCACTATTTTATTTTTCTACTTTCGTTAATCCATCATGGTTCTCATAACCCTAGCTAAAGAAATTAGTTGCTCATGTTTGAAGAAACAATCACATAATATTTATGAGAAGTCATGATAAATACATACAATGAAATTTTTGACGAATCTTGAGAAAGCGAAGAATCATATGAACTTGATGTTTCTCTCGAACAATTGTATGGGATAATATTTTCCACACTTAAAACGATTCAATGCGTGAGTAATAGTCAATGAATAAGTGGACTCTCGACTTTTTTTCTCAAAAATGTCCTAAAGGGGTATTTATAGTAGAATAAATACGTATCTCTTCCTACTTGGTGAGTTTCAAATTTTCAAGCTTTGAGTCAAAACCGAGTGCATGTCGTGAAACCCATAGCGTCGTTCCTCCATCGTGTTGTACAACTAGGTGCACCAATGTTGCTCTATGTTACGCAGCTCGATGTGTTGGGAATGCCTTGCGTGATCTGAAACTATTTTTTGTGTCACTTGTTCCTGCAGGTTCGGTTTTGCAACACTAGTTCTTTTAAGCACCAAATGAATCAAAACCCATCACTTCTATCCCTACAAACATCTAATCATGTGTGTTAGCTCTTTTTCACAAATATCATACAAAATAAAAGCAATCAAACATTTATTTAATCTTAAAACATAGCTATATATGGGCAACATATGATAAAAACTGCGTAAATCTACTAACATCACCATCCCACACTTAAGCCTTATTCATCCTCAAACAATTGACTATTACTCCACTCATGTTTCACACAAAATTCTCCTTATGAAAAGGTCTACTTACACTCAACTTCATTAGACCATTCAATCAAGCTCCCCAATCACTCCAATATGCATATAAGATCAATATTCAAAGGTCGCATATTGAAAGCACTTAACCAGAACTGAAATAACAATATACATTTGGACCAATATGAACTTATGTAATTTAGCAGCAAAGAATAAAATAGATTTGGACAAACGGGAACATATGTAATGTAGCAACCAAAAGATACACCAAATTCGCCATTATATTGCCCCTCACCATTTTGAGAAGTGCCCTTTCACTCATGATATATAACATGTTTAACTCGGTTATAGATGAAACAAATTCGCTCACTCTCCCAATGAATACTTCATTGCATGCAAGGCGACTCATGCCAAACTCCTTAATGTAGAGAGATTACACCACTATAGAACGTGAATTTAGGATTAGTGGGGGCTTAAGATGGTTATAATGTAGGCTAAATAGATAAGAAGCTATTTGGTCAAGATAGTGACTAATCTCCTAAGAACTTTAATACTTCATAAGCTTGTTTGACTTTTAGCATATTCTTCAATCTTCCCTAGTTTCTCCTTATAACTCCCTTTGTTTCACTTAGCAACTTAGGTGGCTATTAAAGAGTTTTTAACATTAAGCTCATTCATTTTCCTTTTTTTCTTTTCATTCCACGTTGAATTCATTTATTTTCAAAAATATTTTCTCTTTTTCTTTCCTACTAGCATCACCCTCACATTTTTGCATTTCACTTCCTTCTCTTTTCTTCCAATTTCCACACTTAGCTTTCTTCCCCCCTTTTTTCTCCTGTTTGTGCTCCTTTTTGTGCAAAAGTTTCAATCAAAGTACCTTGGTTGTCATTTGGATCAAATAGAGGTCAATAGAAAAAAAAAGAGATTAACCTTGTAATATGGCTTTCAAATAATATATTACCACCTCAAAACAGCTAACTAGGATAATGATATCAAGGCAGGTAAATCGGGATACAAAAGGCTACAAAAGAAATGCCTATATCACTTCCTAGACTTAACATACTTATTTTGCGTAGCCACGCTGCAAGGCAAGTTCTAGACATCAAATTTCAAGCATGGGTATATGCAAAAATATCTCACACACATATAATGGCATAAATGGTTTGATAATGGCAATCAAGACTATATATTACACATATCCACATTGAATGTCTCATTATTAAGCCCAAATTTACGGCATAGGTTTCAAGTTTACCAAGTCTAAGTATTTCTACCTTTTCATGCATTTTTGAGTGAATTATACAAAGTCCTAATATTATCTTGGTGAATGCACCTAGCATTCATAAGTTCTTTCTCTCCTACCAATGACTAATTTTTCCTTTAGACAGTTATAATCACATCCATCATCGAGCAGTCTTGACTATGAATAAAAATATCTAGACCCATTAGTCGGTTCAAAGGGTATCGCCGAAAAATGTTGAAACTAAAAATCGGGGGCAGACAAAAACAAAACAAAACCATAACAAAACTACTACAAGCTAGCTTGGCTCAATTCATATATATGCAAAAAAAATCTAGGACCACCATGAATAAATTTAGCAATTAATGCATAAATGGAAAAAGAAAGTTCACTTCTAGTACCTCACACTTAATCAATAGCATTGTCCTTAGTGCTACAACAATAAAGCACGATTAAAAGGGTGAATGAAGAACACCGGGCCTAGTCCTGGGTGTCCGCGAGGCATAAGCAGCCTCCCATCTCGAAGTCCTCTCCATTATTATCGAGACTCAAATTGCAGTTAACTCGAACCTGCTCATCATTAGTAGGATCAATCATCGTCAAAGGACTCCTCCCGAAAAAAATTGCAACTCTACAAAAAGCTTTAGAATGCTCGCTCAATGGATGATCGATATTCCAATTGCTGCAACTACTCCTTATTCACCCCCTCATCCTTCAACGAAGTATTTTCATACCATACAAGTATGTGACATAGAACATTATCCAATGTGCATACACTCCACGATAGATGGCGGGTTTGTGTAGACCCTCGAGCTCCTCTGTGTTTACCACGTCTTGCCCCTTTGGGTCATACCTTGGTCTATAATCGACCTCCTTCTTCTCAACCTATTGCACTCTCGAAATTGGTTTAGAACCCCCAAAATTGAACCTCTACCACTTCTTCACCATACTTAGCTACTTCTCAAGGACATCACGATGAATTCTTGTAATATCTATTGGTGTTTTCGGTCATAAAAGAAAAACACCAGGACACACTCTCCCTAGTAAAATTTGTCACATGCTTTCCTGGCAAAAGAAGAGACAAATAATTTTCAACCATAGCCTCCTCTCTCTCATGTGGACATGGAAAATTCATGTGATACCCGAATTTCTAGTGTAGGGTCCACGCCTGCCTAGGACCACTAAGAAGTGTGTGATTTCTCTATATGGAGGCCTCAAGAAAATATCTGTCAGTGGTTGTGCATTTAGAGGTACAGAATTCTATTCAAAGTCATGGGCATGAAATTCCACAATTTGCCCTATTATTTTGCTGATTTTCAGCTTTCCTTTACCTCCCAATTGGCGAAGAGCTTTGCCTAACCAAATTTAAATTACATTCTCCAGAATTCGTTGAACAAAAAATCCAACCCAAGAGTATGTAGCCTTTAAATTATATGGGGATTCCGGAAGCTGAAGCGTCTCTTTATCAATGCACAATTCATGAGAATATCTATATTCTTTATTCTCTTTGAACAACTTTTTACCTTCTTTCTCCATGATCCAATAAAGTCCAAATCCTTGTGGTGGTTGTAATGGTATGCTAGCATCCTCAATTTACATGCCTCTTGACCTATTCTTTCTATCTTTGTACCTTGGCAGAAGAAGCCCACTTCCTTTTCCCTTTGCTACATTTATGAGCCATTTTGGTGAAAATAACCAAGGGATGTATTTGTTATTTTGGTGAAAATTTGAACAAATTTTTTGGGAAGAAGAGAGGATGGTTTTAAAGAGAATTTTTAGAGAAGAGAGGGGTGTGTGGCTTGTACCTTGCTCAAAAGATAGGAGAAATTTTAGGTTTTGCAATTTATATCTATCCATGGGTTGGGTCAACCCATAATTTAAAGAACCATTTCGCCTAGTACCATGAGTCGGAATCACGGACCTCCTGCGGGGTGCCCGGTGCGTGTCATAGATCCCTTACCGTGCCGCCGCATGATAGACCTCCCTACGGTGTGGTCTCCACGTTGTGAATTACCCGTGCATCAACTACCTTTTGCACCTGGAATTTTAATCAATTGTGCTTTTAATTTTCTCTAATGTTTATGATTTAATTCTGCAAACATGAACAAAATATATCAACTCTAAAAAGATGAAAAATCAGAGAATTAAGTACCATTAGTCGCCTCCCAAAAGCGGTTCTTGATTTAAATGCCACAACATGACTCAAATATCTTTATTACTCAAGCAAATCAATATACTCGATCTTACTTGGGTCGTACTCCTTGTTGGTGCGTGATCACATATACGACCCTCAAGTCGTTTGGCTTTTTTAAATATTGAAAAACCTTGAATGACTTCCTCACTATTTAGTCAAAATATAATTCCACCCTATTCCACATCAACCTATGCCCTTGCAGTGGCCAATAATGGACATCCCAATATGATTGGGACATCAAAACCGACTTCATAATAAAAAATGACCAAACCTATTAGAAAGATGAAATTTTCCATCTTTATAAAGACATCGATTAAGATGCAATGAATCACTTCATTGTGCGGTCGGCCATGAGTAGCCACATCAATGTCTATTTGGGCGCTCCCAGAAGCCGTCTACTTGAATATTGCAAATGGCATCAAATTTATGCTCGCGCCTAGTCACCACGAGTTTGTTTAAAATTAAAGGACCCCATAATACATGGAATAGTAATAGCCTTGGGATACACCTTTTTCAATGCTAAGGAATGTGTGACTACGTATTATAATGGTGCTATTAGTTCAAAGCTTACCTCCCTTTTCCTTGTATCAAGCTCTTTCATCCATTTTGCATAACTAGGAATTTGCTCAAGAGCCTCCATTAATGGGATATTCTTGTGCCCTTTAGAATAGCCATAAATTTCTGCACTTTACATTCTTTGGCCTTCTTAATTTCTTGAGAGGACTAGACTCTTGAGGTCCCACAGATTCTCTATCTGTTGCGAGCGCCCTGTCTATAGTGGGATCCTCATCAAGCACATCCCACTCCTAGTAGTGATGGTCATGCAATGAACCTCATTCCTAAGGTTTGGGATAGTATCACTTGGAAAGGTCCCTTTTTATCTTAAATTAAGTTCTATGACTTGTCCCATCCGATTCTCCAACTACTTGGTGGATGAAATTGAATCCATTAGATTCGGAACTCGATAATTCTACGTGTATTTCTTTAATTCCCATTTACGTAGAGTCATGATTTTTCTAGCATCACGCATAATATCCTCCATCCTCGCATTGTTGGTGTCATTCAAAACTGGCTCTCTAGCCCTTGGTGGCATATACACTCCACATTCCTATCATTTTCCGCCATCTCGATTACGCAATTCTTTGGTCTCTATCTCACGAACATATACATGTCATAGTTGTTATTGCCATAGTAGTTCGACCTTGATTTTCTTGGTCTTGACACTTGAAGATTCTATGTTAGGTCAGCAGGTGTTGGCGAAATTACCCCTAATTATTGATAAAATTAGTGCTCTTCCACATTGGGTAGTAGTCATCATACCTAAGCACTTTCTTGAGCATTCACCATTTTCGCCTTTTATGTGTTAATTACTTCGAGGTGCTTGGTGATCAATTTAATTAGGTTTTAGATGTGTTATATCCTACTCCCATTCTTTTTCTTTTATGCTTGCTTTCTTTGCTATCATGCCTTTAGAGAGTAATTTATTATAGCGACCTCGGAATTCTTGAGTGTACTATGCCCTTTGGTCTTCAACATCTTATCCGAGTATTTCATTGACCTCTAAAAAAGCATGAGCCATTATAGACCCATCTTGCTATCCACTCTGCTACAACTTTGTTGGTGGAACACATGACTGTAACGCCGCCAAAAGAACTTCCTTAGAAGCTTGTGATTAGGACACTAATTCATCTTATTTTGGAATCTCGGCCTTGCACGATGTAAGGCTTCCCTAGTAACACTACCTAAAATCGTTGAACTCAGTAACACCTTGGACTTTTGGGATAATTTTTGAAACCATTTTAAGTATGTGGATAGACCCAAAGCGTGAATTTTTATTATAGCTAGATGTTAAGACCAATTCTTAAGTGTAAAAAGTTCAATGGATACAAATTAAGGTTATAAGGAACCCCTCCCATCACACAATTGAGTTGAGAGCCTTTTGCGAAGTTGAGTTTATATATAAATTCTTATAAGAGTTAACTTCAAATGACTATAACTCCAAATTTAGGAAGCATTATTGAGATATTCAACCAATCAAGTGCAGAAACCCTTTGAGTCTTCTTTCAACGCATCATATCTTGCATCAATCGAGTTCGAATAAAAGTTATGAGCATTTTAGTGAAGCGCAATGTCAAGTGACATGTTGTCACTGGAAAGTCCAAATTTTCAAATGGTATTCTAGGGTTATTTTATTAATTTCTTATGTTTTAAGAACCTAATACAAAATTTTATATGATTCCTAAAGAGTATATTTAAGGGTTTAATTCGTCCAAAATCTTATTCCCATTCATTACAACTAGAATTAAAGATCATTACAAGATAGAGGTCATCTTCTTCAACCTAGGGTCTCTTCAAGCTTGAGTCTAAGTTCAACTTTTCAGGTATGTAATGCTAACCTAAGTAAGGATTCCTAATTATCCTTATGCCCTATATCTATTCAATTAAATTTGAGATTAAAGCTAGGGTTTTACCCAATTCTTGAATTGTCTTCTCTCTATCTATATATGTTGAATTGCCATTATTGAATTCTTCATGCGAGTTGCATATATAATGCTCTTGATTGTAATTTTATTCTATTGGTTGTTGATCATACTCTCTTGATTCTTGATTCTTGATTCTTGATTGTTGAGGTTGGTTCATGTCTCTTATCATGAACCTAGTTGAATGAAAGCATGAGTTTTTTAAGAAGCATGATTTTGAAAGCATGTATTTTGGAAGTAAAACATTGTTTTTCATATAGTTGAGCATATTTTAATAGAGTTTTCATAAAGTGAGTTTTGAGAAAGAAAGAATGATTTCTATAATAATTTTCAAAGCTAAAAGTAAAGACTTATTTTAAAAATCAAAGAGTTTTGAAGCATAGAAGATTCCAAGTTTTCGAATAGATTTTCGAGCCAAGGCTCAATAAAGATTTTAAAAATCTATTATATGTTATAGCTAAAGTTCTTTATAAAGATGTTTTTAAGATGCCTCAGATAGGCATATGTATATGAGTACGAGCTTTAGGAGGATTATCTAGCACCGGAGGTTAGGTGAAGGGGTTAGGAAAACCCCTAATCCCCAAAACAACATAACCAACGTAGAGTACGATCATACCATTGGTTCGAAACTCATCGAGTCCCGATAAGGACTTGATTTTTGATCCATAATTCAATTTTATCCTCGCCCACTGTGAGTCTTTAGAAAGTCCTTTTCCACGTGGGCCGAGATGTGAGATCATTGATGACTCTTTTCACATCGAGCGCGTCCACAGAATGTACGGAATTCGTGCAAGTAATATAGTGGCTCTTTAAGAAGCTAGGATTGTTGAACCCACGAGGCCGGACCCATTCCTCCCTAAGCTTGTCCATTTCTAGTGTGATCTTAAATACCTAAAGTGTGGTTATAGACATTTTCTATTAAGATTAATTAAGTCTAAGTTTGGGTCAACGAAATATTCTGAAATTACTCTAGGAGCAACATAGAGTTAAACCAAATGTCATGCGATACTACGATTTCTGCAGTGATTAAGCACAGGCTTATCAATTGTTATTTCACATAACTGGAATTGCATGTTTAAGACTTTCGAGCCTCTTAACACGGCAATCTAGCCTCCTTTGCATCATTGTGAGCGAGTCTAATTTCTAGTGTGAGGCAATCAATTATGTTGTGGTTTTACGGGGAAACGATTGGGACTTTCGTGCGTCTAACCGACACCCAACTCAGCATAGCCTCACAACTACTTCTTCGAGTGGTGATGTGACATCCCAAGTTGGTCTTTCATAACCCCGTCAACCAAGCACAGTGTTAGGTATATTTCTATCTGACACAAAAATCTCTCTAGAGATACAAACATGCTCCTCATATTCTCATGTCTTTGACCTAGGTAATGCTTTCTCAAGCTATCACCCGAGCTAACAAATATGCTTTCATGGTGATCAATCATAAAAACAACCAACAATTGAGAATGCAAGGCGATAACAACAATCAATAACTTAATTCCAAAACAATATAACTTAATTCCAAAACAATACCATAAAATCACAATCATAATTCATGGCTTCAACCCTAGAGGAAGGGTTCTAGCCATTCATGTTCGTAAAACTACTCTACACTACTATTAAACTAATCCTAAACTACATACATACATGAGTTTGGTAGATGAGAAGGGAATTTTCCAAACCCTAGATGAGTTCTCCCACTTCTCCCTTCACTCCTAGGTAGTTTTCGAAAATAAAATCGTGACCCAACGGAATTTGGAGCTAAGGGTCCCATTTATAGTAAATGGAGAACGTGCTTAATTTAGCCTGTCATGGAATGGCTCCGTGTCACGGAGTGTATCGTGGAGCACTGCCTCCATGACACGGAGGCAACGCGAAAGCTCACTGGAAATCACCCGAAACTTGGCCTCGGCAGCACCCTGCCGCGTTGTCAGCGTGTCACGCTTCTTGGGCAGCGCGTTGGCCTCTCCATGTCGCGCAGCCAGCCTGCCGTGGCATGTTGCCAATGTTCAGGTGGGCTGTTGTGTGCAGCCTGCCTGCCGTGGCACGTTGCCGACGCGCAGGTGGGCTGTTTTGTGCCTCCTTTTTGCCAACGTTCGCGTGTTAATTCCGTTTCCAAGCCTCTACTTCACCAACTCAGGGATTAGTTCCTCAAAAGTCATCAAAACCTACAAAACAAAGACTAATCATGTTGGTTAGCACAGGTCTTCACATTTATATAAAATCACATGAACATGTATACAATAACTTAGATAAACACGACTAATTTAAGTTATAAAGCGTATCACGGGCATGCTGTTTTTGCCCGTGATCACAACCCCACACTTAAAGCCTTGTTCGTC